>VKOC01014781.1:0-72761 GCA_009364415.1 Spea multiplicata
ACATTTTACTAGTTTTTTACTATTTTTTTTCTAATTATTATCAATTTTATTTTATTTTTTAATTTATTTTTACTAATCACACTGTGATTAGAAAGCTGGGCTCCATTGACTTGCATGGTGAATGCAGTACCTGTATTCAACCTGCAAGTGGAGCCAAAGTTCTCTAGATGGTCTGGACCATCTAGCGAACTTTTAAAATTTGTGGTTCCTGTTACAGGACGGCGGCCATCTTCCTTGATGGCGAAGACTGCCGGCAGCTGCGGCTGTGACCGCTCTCCGGAGCGGTCACAGCCCAACAAAAGGTTAGTGTTTGGTGTCGCTGGATGCCTCCTGATCGAGGCATTCCAGCAACACCATTTAAGTTTAGGAGGCGATCGTCGATCGCCTCCTAAACGCTTTTAAAACGGGCGTCCGCCGCCATACAAAGTATGGCGGCTGTTGACGCCCCGTGGAGGGGCCAGAGATGGCCCCTTCGTTCCGATCGTGGCGTTGCTGAATGCCTCGAGGTCGAGGCATTCAGCAACGTTTTTTTGGTGCAGAAAGCGAAAACAGATCGCTTTCTGCACCCGTTTAATGACGTGCCGGTCCTGGCACGTCAATTGTCATAAAGCACATGCTTTTGCGTGTCGTGCCAGGACCGGCAATTGTCATCAAGGGGTTAATATCAAAAGTCAAACACTGTGGAAAAATTGATCACAGCAACAAAACACAAAATAGTTATACTGCAGTTGCAAGGTCTCTCCCAGGCAGACACCTCAAGGCAGACAGGGGTTTCAGATGTTCTGCCCAAGCTCTTTAGAAGAAGCACAAAGAAATTGCGGACCTTAGACACAGTGGTTGACCAAGGAAACTGCAGCAGATGAGACACATAATGGTTACTTCCCTTCATAATCAGAAGATGTCCAGCAGTGCCATCAGCTCAACATAAGCAGAAAACAGGGAGACCGTGGTATACCCATCTACTGTCTAGTCAGAAGACAAGGCAGAGTGACTCAACTAACTGACATGTAGAAAGAGAAGGAACCGAGGCTGCCTAAGGAACGGAGGTTAGTTCTCCAAAATGTTTGGAAAAACCTACCTGCCAAGTTCCTTAAAACACTGTGTGCAAGTGTACCTAGAAGAATTGATGCTGCTTTGAAGGCAAGTCGTGGTCACACCATATATTGATTTGATTTAGATTTTGTTCTCTTCACTCACTTTGCATTTTGTTTAATGATAAAAATAAACTTTTTGTGAACGGATTCTTACTTTACAGCATTTTGTCACATCTGGCTAAAACGTTTGCACAGTGCTGTGTGTGTGTGTGTATAATAAAGAAAATATATCCTCTTCTATGGTTTACATATCAGGACATAACAATCATCTGTTCCTTAGAAGGAACAACAATTAAGTACAACCTCAGATGAACATGACATATTACACCATGTCATCAGTTATTAAACAACAATAAAGCCAAAATGGAGAAGCCATGTGTGCAAAACTAAGTACACCTTATCATTCAATAACTTTATCAGCAGTTCCACCTTTATCAGCAATGACTTGATGTAATAGTTTTCTGTATGACTATATCAGTCTCTCAAATATAAATTGCTAACATTTTACCTCTAGAGTCAGTTTCAGTAATGATCTGTGTCCTGACTTGTTAATTAAACATCGCCTTTGTGGTGTTCTAGTTCCATGCATCCACTAAATAAAGGTTGATATACTATATATGAGCCACAAATCAGATTTACATTCACCATAAAAAAAAACAAACAAAAAAAAAACCACGAATATTTCAGGAAAATACAAATCTTTATTCAGTCACTCAGCACATTACAATAAAAATAACACCTCTCAGAAATTGGAAACCACTGATATTGTAAACAATATATAGATTCTATGTTTTGCGGAGAAGAAAAACTTGTATTGCTGCTTGGGATGATTCATTCATGTAAGAAAGCTCAGATTTTATTATATAAGCAAGTTATATTTTGTGCTTTTTTGCAGTAAAAATCTTTTTTTTTCTTTCACCCATACTAACCATAGATACTAACAGTCCTGAATTTTCCAGAACAATTGTCTTAGTAGGACTGCCAGCAGCCTAGCATGCACACTACCCAAACTATAATGTGTGCAATGCCTAATGTAATAAAGCTAAGTCACACATCACCAAGTACACTAAATCTAAAATGATGCCGTCTCACACAAATCATGGCATCAGCAGAGCTTAAATGACTGATTATACAATTCTACAAACGGGTGATAAACACTGGTTTTAAGGATATATATTCAAATCTGAAACTGGTCTGCGATAAAGCAACTCTCCTATGTGTTGTCTTTATTGTGGACATGATCAGGATCGCCTTACTATCATTACTGTCCTCTATTCTAAGATGAAACATTATAAATTACACAATACGAAAGCACAAGGTTGTAATTGAACATTTAGTTGTAAGTTGATTTGCCTAATTACTGTACGTTACTCACACTTACACTGTTTTATATATTGTTCCTGGTCTATGCAACTTTGTGGTGTTAAATGGCTCACAAACTAACACAGGAGAAGAGCCACCAGCTTGTGACACTTATGCATCTCCCCTGTTTATTATAACTACCAGTGTGGACTCAATTACATTGTAATTACAAAGAAACACTATAATCACCTCCTAATGGATTGTAAGCTCACAAGAGCAGGGGCCTGTCCTCTTTCTGTAGCAGCACATATGTCAACACATTACTCTTATTGTCAATTTGAAAACTGTCCCGCTATCGTAGTACTTGTAACCAGAGCCGGCCCAAGAATGAATTGCTGTTCCCCCACATCCATTGTGTGACATCCACGCTATCACACCTGGACACCCACACTAACACACACACACACAACTCATACTAACAGAATCTTGAATACCATACTGGTCTGCACAGTTACATTTTCATCCCTCAAATAGTAGATTTCAATATTGATCATGAAGATGGACATAGTAAATATAATATTTGTTGTCATTTTCACATTATTTCCTTTTCTTACAATTTTATAATACTGTGCAACAATAAAGGAACAGTGATTATTTCCCGCTAAAGAAGAAAAAAAAACTGTCTCCACGCCTGAATTTTAATTGGGACATACAAATGATAAAAATGCATTTATCTGGTTCTCCACAATGATAGGCCCTGGGTGCAGTGCATGTGGAAGGTAGTGTGCCAGAGACATCTCCCAGGCATCTACCATCTGGATATTGATACCTGCAAACATAGACCTCATGATTGTGTCCAGCTGCAATGAGAACCAGTCACTGTTAAATAAGCTCACTTCGGGCCCAAGCTCCTGGACGTTGGCAGAACGAATAACAATGACAGTCTCAGGGCTCCTGTCTAAAAGGCGAAGCACAGCCGCTCGGATGTTCCTCAAGCGCCTTATGTACACCTCCACTGGGAAAGTGCTGAAGTGGGACCAGATGGTTATGGCCACTACAGTGTTTTGTCCTCCTACAATGCCATCCAGTTCATTGGCAACATAACGGAGCTCATTACTAGACACGGTGGAGAAGCGAATCGGTGGCCCATGGCAGCGGAATTTCAGCATTATATTGTGTTCCATGTCAACGGACAAGAAAGGTCCAACATTTTTGGGACTTCCCAGGTCGAACGGCTTAAGATCTGAAATAAAATGCATAATTTCTTTTATAAAACCATCTGAAAGGAAAATATCATTTTTATACATAATATTTGACTAGAAAATAGGATGGAGATTTACAATCCATTGACACCCACTGACTGAAGGGTAGCCAACAGTTCTGCTTTTCTTAAATTCCACCCTCTATGTCCAGCCAAGTATTGTTTAATCATAGGGTCTAATTTGGTAAATATGATATAGTACTTTTATTTGTTTACTTAAGTATAACAGATGGCAAGCTTTGAAGCTATCTAGGTCTCTCCTTTAGTCATATTATACACATATTTTTCAAAATACAAGGTATAACATGCTTGGAGAAGAGACCTAAATAGTCTCAAAATCTTGTAATCTGCTATACTTCAGTTAGCCAATAAAGGTATCATTAAATTTGCTCTTTGTTTTGACAAGTAATAAAGTAGAATGCTATAACTTTACCATCGTAAGTCCTTTAGAAAAAAAAAACCTAAAAAACTTTGTGTGGTTTTCTGCTCTTCTGTTGTGCAGCACTTCTTTAAGTACATAAATTCTATAATAAAAAAAAAATGAAAGTGTAGGTTTGCTAAAAACAGAGATGGGAGTGTTGGTTAAGGAGGACCAGGAAAAAGCAGAAACTTTAAATGACTATTTTTCCTCAGTATATATCAAGGAGGAACCTATGGCAATGGATATACATAGGACTACTGGAAAACATTGCTGTCAAACTGTGATTGGATGGCTCAGGACAAGGTGCTGCAGCAACTAAAGAAAGTTAATGTTAACAAGGCTCCGGGGCCTGACGGTATTCACCAACGAGTACTTAAGGTGCTGTGTCAGGAAATAAGTGAACCTCTGTTTCTAATCATTCGGGATTCTTTTCTTTCAGGAATTGTACCAGAGGATTGGAGGAAGGCAGATGTGGTTCCTATTTTCAAAAAGGGTTCCAACTCTGTGCCCGGAAATTATAGACCTGTGAGCTTAACTTCCGTTGCTGGGAAAGTATTTGAAGGGCTGTTTAGGGATAATATTCAAGAATTCCTTGGGAAGAATAGTATTATTAGCAAAAATCAGCATGGTTTTATGAAACATAGGTCCTGTCAAACTAATTTAATTGCATTCTACGAAGAAGTAAGTAGAAGTGTCGATCAGGGTGTTGCAGTGGATGTAATCTACTTGGATTTTGCCAAGGCGTTTGACACGGTTCCACACAATAGGTTAGTATTCAAACTGAAGGAAATTGGTCTAGATGCAAATTCTTGTTCTTGGGTAGAACATTGGCTTAGAGATAGAGAACAGAGAGTTGTTATAAATGGTAAATTTTCAAGCTGGTCAAAAGTGGTAAGTGGTGTCCCTCAGGGTTCTGTTCTGGGACCAATTTTATTCAACATATTTATAAATGACCTGGCAGTAGGCATTGAAAGTCATGTTTCTGTGTTTGCAGACGACACTAAACTAGGTAAAGTAATACAGGGCGAGCAGGATAATACTTTGCTGCAGAGGGCAAAATTTATCCTGCAAATTGATGCCCCTTTTTATTCACAAATGGCAGATGAAATTGAGTGTAGATAAATGTAACGTTATGCACTTTGGGGTAGGGAATGCACAAGCAACCTACACCCTAAATGGTAGTGAATTAGGGATAACAACAAATGAGAAGGATTTGGGAATTGTTATAGACAACAATGTGCAGTGTCAGTCAGCAGTTGCTAAGGCCAGTAAGGTATCGTTTTGTATAAAAAGGGGCATCAATTTGCAGGATAAATTTTGCCTCTGTATAAATCAATGGTAAGGCTGCACCTTGAATACGCTGTGCAATTTTGGGCACCTATTCTAAAGAAGGATATCATAGCACTAGAAAGTATAACAATATATTTGGGGCCAATACTAATCATTGTGTGGAAACCTATTCATAAACAGGACTATGCATAGAACACCTGGTCAAGCGTTCAGACTGGAAGAAAGGAGATTTAGTCTAAAGCAGAGGAGTTTTTTACAGTAAGGACAATAAGGATGTGGAATCCTCTGCCTGCAGAGGTAGTTTTATCAGAGTCTGTACAGATGTTTAAACTGCAACTGAATACTTGGAAAAACATCATATTCAGGGCTATAATCTTTAATTACGGGGAAACACTTTATTAATCCAAGTAGAAATCTGACTGCCATTTTGGGGTCAAGAAGGAATTATTTTCCCTGGTTAGTGCAAAATAGGAAAGAGCCAAACTGGGGTTTTTTGCCTTCTTTTGGATCAACAGCAAGACATTAACAGATATAGGAAAGGCTGAACTTGATGAATGCATGTCTTTTTTCAGCCTATATAACTATGTAACTATGTAATCATGTCACATGATGCGAAACACAGAGCTGCTTCCAGGAATTTCAAGGTGAGGCTCATTGTAACAAACCAACTGTCAGACCTGTTTAATGTAATTTGTCAGTAGACTTCAATTGTCAGATGTTGCCAATGTGATTACAAGGTCATTGTGTGGCTTTTTAACACGGACAATGAAGAGTTTGTGTGGGGGGGAGATTGAGACTAAGGAAGCTTAGGTAAAGTTTAAATTTTACCTATACATTTGCTACAAAGATGCATATCACAACATAGAGGTAAAATGTAACCCTCTCTCAAGTGATCCTGACCTATGTAATGACATATGAATATCACAAACGTTCTCTCCCGTACATGACACCCCCCCCCCCGTGGATGTAATGTAGCATTGAAGTGAGTTTCGTTTCATGTAGTTCCGGTAACCTTAAAATCAAGTGATTTCTCGGTTGCCATCTCCAAATAGACCTTTGTGTCCCTGGATTTGTTTGGGTGATTAAGATGTCTACTGTTTACCGCATGGCAGGAAGATAAGCACTTACTGGTTTTGTCTAGTAGGCAAGAGAGTCAAAATACAAACATTAAGCAAATACAGCTGTCAAAAACAACAACATGTGAGAACATTTATTCAAAACAGAGAACTGTTTTTTTTAAGACACTAGTTCTACTAGCAGAATTAAATTGAAAGCTTCTTTAATACTGGCAAATAATTGTGGTATATTAATAACCTGGTACGAAGTTGGTCAGATATTCAAACCACTGGCGTATTGTTGAATCTCCAAACAGATGTACCACTTTGCCCTGCAAACACTCAGTGATTTCAGAAGGCTTGCCAAACTGCCGAGCATATGGTCTTCCTGATATCCAGTGGTCTTTGTAAAAATAACCAGATGGTGTAAATTCGGTGGAATGGAGAAAACCTTTATCTTCAGAAGAAGAAAAACAAAACATGAATAGTGTGTACGTGCATGGGTACAACCCATCCTACAATAACAAAATGAAACATGTTATTTTAACACAATACAGCAAGCTTCCATGGGCCAAGGCCATTTCATAGAGAGAGTAGTGATGCATTAATATCTCAATTCACCTAGGGTAACACGTGGTCTTGCTTTGGCCTTACATCCTCCTGTATTCATCATCTCTTCCTCTTACTGGTATTTCCCCAAGTTTTTTTCCACTCTCTAGTAACAAATATTCTGAGCCCACTGTCCTGCCATGAGTACATTGGTGGTGGAGGTCCTAGCAGCTGTGTATCCAGTGACACCTACTGTTATAACACCATTATCCTCCTATGTACTCCATCTGACTGACTCGTTGGGTAGTGGATATTCCACCAACTCATGATTCTCCTTGCAATCCACCTAGATACTGTAAACTTGAAATCCAGTAGTTTATTTAAACATAGCATTTTACATGTAAAAAAAACCAGAAAGAAACCCAAGTACAGCTAAAGAGTGCCTAAAGGTTAGTGCAAGGCAGGCACCCCACAAACGGTACAAATATCAATCAGTACATTCCTCTAAATCTGATATGGGAATCACCTCCTAGCTTTACCTGACTCAAGATGCCTCAAGACAATAGGGAAGATATTTTACAACCATAGCAAAAAAAATATGAACAAAAATTCTAACAATAAAACAAACATTTTTCCCATAGATATCAAAGAAACTTGTGTGGTTCTAAAAAAGAGGAAGCCCTTAAAACAGGAAACAAAAGAAAGGGGAAATAGTTGTCACAGCCGTCAATTATACTGAACAGTTGACACCCTCTTGTGATGATGACAGAGGGTAACCACCTAAGTGATACTAAACTAGGTCATTGCCAGCTCATCTTCTTCATCATGACTGATTGCAGCCTGCGTGAGCCAAACATCCGGCAGAGACTATCCAGTGTGACGAAAATGTCCTTAAAAACACGAGAAGGGTAAAGGTTGGGTTACACGAAGACAAGGACAGTCCTCACTAAGAATGTCCATTTTTATCTTCCTAAAGACGCCTCTGCAATGGACAGCTTTTGAGTTCCTTCCTCAGCAGCTGGGTTCTTCCACTATAGTATTTTTTGTGGGATATGGCCTTTTAGTGGCGACATGATAATTGCAATTAATAAAGACAACTGAAGTTTATGAAAAGAATGAAATGTTCTCATCTCACTGGGGGTGAAGTTACACATTCATGGTTACTGTAGAAAGAGTGATATGGGTAGGGGATACCATATGGGAGCTTTGCGAGCACATGGCCCAAGTGCCTGACAAACTTACAAGATTCAGCTCTCGTCACTGTCAGAAGTTACGTAGTGAGACGCATTTCTAAATGATATTCTCCTTGTTTGATGAAGTAACCCATTCTGGGCATGACTGCTCATTTAAGGCCCATAGGCCATAATCCTCAATACAGTCCAAATATTGAATTCATTTTGTCATGATAAATGAGTTAAGAATTTATGCGGAAGGTGTAGGATTTTTTTTTTCTTTCATTAATTGTGTAAAAGCAATATTTTGCCCCAGGGAAACCAGGGAAAGTACAAAAATTGCTCTTAGGAGCGGTAACTGGCCCTTAAATATTCTAATAGAACAATCATAATAAAATACTACTGCAAAAGAAGTATGATAAAACTAATAAAGTATTCCCCTCATAACTATGTTGCAACTTTTGCATGTAGGAAAGACATTAGATGCCTCCTTGAGGAACATTTTGCTCATTGCAAAACAAAAAGATAAGGGTTACAGTTGCAACATCACATAACCAGAAACAGGCACTTACATATCAGGAAAGGCCACTTTTCTTTTGGTAATTTACCTTTGTGGTTGAAATGCATATGTATTTCAAGATTTAAACAGTGCCAGTTTCCAGTCAGTAATAGCAGTTAAAGATATTGCATTCCAGATAATTTATACATACATAAGAGACAGAGTTGGAAAACTGTAAAATCCAGGATTTGAGAACACAAATTTGCTTTTGATAAGAGCAATACTAGAGACTCGTCCTCCGTCTAACACAGGTAGAGCACATGAATACCTTCATCTTGAAGGTATTCTCAGAGTAATTTAGGAGTAAGTCGATTCACCTACCCTCTTGGTACTTAAACCAGTATCAGTAAGTCCACTCTGGGCCTTCCAGAGAAAAATCCAGACACACTCCCTTCTCTTAACTACCAGACCTCAAGTCCTTACTAAGTCCGAGAGGAAAACCGACCAAGGATCCCCGCTCAATGTTCTCAAGCAGTGTACGAATATGAGCCATGGCCAGTGGCACAACCGGCCAAAACCATCTTCCAGATAAAGGATTATTGTAATCCCTAGACATTTCAAATAGGCCACAACTACCAACATCTTTGTGAACATCTGAGGAGCTTAAGACAGGCCAAGGTATGCTCTTAAAGGTACCGAAACAGACCATCCCTTTAGCCTAAGACTAACAAAGCTGCAGATCTGGCTGCCATCCTCAAGTTTTTCAATGGTTGCATCAGATGATACTGCCGCCACATTCTTACCAACCTGCCTAACCCCGTCCATGTAGGCAGCAACACTGAAGCATGCAGTTGTCAAGTTGCCAAGCTACAGAAAAGTAACCTGCATACCAGTACTCATTAAATCTATAAATACTCTTTTTTCATCTTCTTTTCACCTAGCACTGGTGGGACATAATTTACTGGAATCCTGCAGGGTCTTGTATCAAAAAGCCAACTGCAAAACACTCCGAAATCAGTCTATCCTTTTAAAACTGGCACATATCAACAATACATGCACTGGCAAGTGTTGCCATGGCAACATTAGTCACCATCTTGGAAGTGTGGCTCTGTTCCTCCTGCAGTCGTCCTGCCTGGACTCTATACAAGGCAACATAGGACCAGCTTCTAGGTGTCCTTCACCAGTCACCACCAGCCAGTACTCCTCTGGCACTGCCATCTCCTTCCAGAGGAGTCCATATACCCCAGTCCTTCCGCCAGTCGTCTTCGCCCCACCTTGGTTATCAATGGCCAACTCCTCTGCCCCATACCCTTCCTAGAGTATTTGACGGAACAGATCCTAGTCCCCACCTTGGGACTAAGGAAAACTAAAATACAGTGACATACTTCCCACCCATTAGGGCAGGAAAAACAGGCAAGTAAGGGGGATGGGGCAGTTTTTAGTTTTTTTCCCTCCATCTGAGGGTTGCTAAAATAAGTAGTCTTTAACGGGCTGCTGCCAGGTATGACAAGATAACTGTTATTTTCTGTTCTCTATGTGACAAAACATAACATTTTATTTGTCTGCTTTGTCCTACTTGTAAATTACCCTCTCAGCAGCCTATGTCATTAAATATAGGTGAATCATTTTTCAATCAATCGATATTCAATACATGTAAAATATACATTTACCTTTAATTTTTAAATGATATACGGTCACTGCATCAGGTCCACTGGCCAGTATCGGTACTTTAATGTTTACACCACTGAAACAAAAACAAAGAACGTGTGAAGAGTTAAAACAACAACAAAAAAACTTTGGAGTGGAGTTAAGGGCTATCAATGGATAGTTTTAGAATAAGCTAAATATAATCAGATTATAATCAGTATATAATTGAAATACAATCAGAATTTATTAATAATAATGTAATGTATTCACTTTTTTAGTAACTACATATTTTATTAAATATCTAAATTGGAGTTTTTCCAACATAGCATTGCGCATAGAAACAAACACATTTTAAAAACAACCCATCCACTGATAGAATGAAATGTCACACAAGATAAACCAAAAATACCTTTGAAAGAAAAGATGCTCATCAAAGGTCAGAAGATTCTTCAGGTAGCCACCTTTTGCGTGATTGACTCGATTACTGCAGGACAACCTCTCAGGCTTGTAACAAAACCACGGTTCCCCAGTGTGCAAGTCCGTGTAATTGCACACAGATGACTTTGATGGCAAACAAACATTGCACATTTTAGTCTCTTCAGTGTTGCCTGATCTGAACAAACTCTTGAAGTAGACTCGGTCAGGTTTTTCTTCACGTAAACGTTTAAGGACTTGGATTCCTTCGCTTGGGTGCACCAAAGTCACTGACACAGTGATCCGACCAGGCCAAAATAAAGTGAAGTAAACAGAGTAGAATCCATTTTGATGGTCCACCACCTTTCCTACTGCTCCAGCTTTCAACAAAGGGGAGTGTATCCGTGCATGGAGGTAATCTCCCCCATAACGCTTTGGATTGCCTTCGTAATCATGCATTCTGACCAGCACTTCCATGATATCTCCAACTTTAAACAAGCCCTGAGAATTTAAAATGACAAAGCGGCTATGTGCAGCATCAGTACTCTTTAAAAAAGCTATCTTATCGTTTGGTGGTCCCGGCCATTTGACAGAGTTAAGTAAGCTGTCCTCTTCCAAACGCTCCGCTTTTGACAAAGCTTGGCTGTGGTAGGCACAATAGCCTCCCTTGGTTATTGGTAAAAGCAGATTGTTCATATCATCTTTCCTATCCGTCTGCCTCAGATCCAAAACTGTTCCATGATTCAGATGCTGTAAAGAAATGTCAGAATCATACATTAAAATTCATATTTGGTCACAAAAAAAAAGTTTTTTTAGGCTTTTTTAAATGTTAGTGGAAATTTAGTTGATCTTTGAGAAACCTTTTTTTTAATGCTTATGCTAATATATTTAATACGTATTGCCATCATACCTTATATGTGTACTGTATACATTTTGTGATATGAGGGTAGAGAACACAAGCGGGAGTAAAAAATCTAAATAGACCATAAGCTGTTAAGTCTAAAACAAAAAAATGGATTGTTTTCACTGAAATTCCTTATTTATTTGCCATTTAAAAAGGTACCATTCAAAAAGTGTTGTTCTACTAGCCTTCTGCTTAACCATCACTTTGCCAAATATATTCCTGTATCTATACCATCCCATTTGGCAGGATCTAAAGAAAATACAAGGTTGAGTCCAGGACAGGGAAGTAATTAATGCAGGTTTTCCCCACAACAATCAGCATAACAAATGTGGGGCAAGAAATAAGTCACTATATTTTAATCACACTAAAATAATCTAAAGTATTAAAAATACGTTCAGACCATATAGATACATTCTCTCTATAGTTAAGCTGAGTCTTACTGAGTAGAAATCTGAAGATAGATACGTGAAAAAACCTCCCAGCAGAAACGGTAGAGGTTAACATAGTAAGGAAATTGACATATGCATGGGACAGGCATATGGCTAGTCTGAATCGAAGACAAGACCAAGGAATGATCAATGGTTTAGCCTTTAAAGCAGGGAAAAAACTGTCGAGGCTAGATGGGCCGAGGGGTTCTTATCTGCCCCCAATTCATTTGTTTCTGTTAGTGATTGCAATAGCCATTCACAGTTTAATTTTAGTATTGTAAAACAAAACTAAGCAGAGACCAATCGCTGAGAACAGGCAAATAAAAAGCAGAAAATTGATGTCATAAATATGTGTACATTTAATAACATTTTAGTGAATGGTAAAGTTACAGCTATATACTCTCTCTTAATGTGATATGCAATGCCAATTTTCTCCTAAAAATTGCAATTTGAGTTAAGCTTTATAATTATAATAATTTCTGAACCAAACTCCAGCAATACAGCGGCGTAACAACAGGGACTCTGACTTAGCTCATTCTCTCTTTACTTAGGGTGAGAGTGGATGATCTGTTCTGTGCCACATTCTGCCACCATGGGGCTCCACACATGTACCAGCAAGTGACCAAGTAAAGAGGGAACTGTGTCAGTCCATCTCTAGATAGCCCATGATATCATCCAGTTCCTTCTAGCATCTGGAATGTTATTGTCACAGGAGCATCTGTGGCAAGGTTGTAGGGCTCTGCTAGGTAGGCACCCTATTGGTCACTACAGCCACACCTCCGGATATCCATATATGGTAGAGAGGGTAGCTCCCCTTTCGATTAGTCCCTAACTTAATGGGATGTGGGCTGCCCTAACCACACCCCCTGCACTGCCTGTTCTAGCCCTCTCCTGATTGGTGCCAGTTAAAGTGTTTAAGCTAATGTATTTATGTATTGTTCACCCTGTTCTTATCAAGATGGTCTCATGTATAAAGTTGGTGTTTGGTGTACAATAAAGGAGATTCTTACTTGTTCAAGCCTAAGACCGTGTCTGTGATTTAGGGACATCGGACACTTCATAGTGGAGTCTAACTACTTGGTTACTGGAAGTCTGGAGTATCCCGAGGGTACCATAGGAGATCCCTGGAACTACTGACCATCCGTCTCTACAGGGTCCGTCACAGTTATTTACAAAACTTTCTAAGAAAAGTTTCATTAACAACATGCTGACACCTACATCGTTATGTAGACATGATTCTATAAAGAGTTTTTATTTGATAGTACAACCTACCTCTACCAGATGGATGTTGCTGAGCAGCACAAGTACAGCCAACGCAGTCAGAAGCACAAAGCACATCTGGAATCTGCAGAAGGTGCGCCACATTTTCCAGAAATCTTTCCCATATCCGCATCATATATGCACATATCGCTCACGGGATGGTAGAGAAGTTGTTCCATTGATCACTAACCACGCTGGCTGTTCTGTTGATGAAGAGTTAGTAGAAGAATCAGCATGTCAACCAAGCTTTTTGGTTTTTTTTGCAAATGTGATCATTCTTTATTGGTACTAAAACAAGATTTTATAATAAGTTGAATGGACTGATAGAGTTAACATTTGTGCCAAAAATGACATTATTGTATCGTGGCCTTTACCAATAACCAGAGCTTTATGTTTTTGTCAATTAGTGTAATTGCTGTGAAGGCATTTCATGAACATTTTACCCTAGGATAAGTTCGATCTGTGGCAAAATCTTAAGGAGCAATGTTAACGAGATCTGAGGGCATTAACTATAACCTGTGTCTCAGTAAATAACTATGACATGAACCGCGTACAACGCTACATTATGTCATATAATTTATATAGTATCTCCCTGCATTGGACAAATTACTTTATCCGTCTTATTCTTATTTATGACTGTCAATGAAGAAGATGAAGAAAAAGAAAGAAAAATCGGGTCTTTGAAAAGTTGGAAGAACCAATATTATTTATAGATTTTTTTTGCAAGCTACTGCCCTTAAATTGCTGATCCTGAATATTTGGTTGGGGGTGTAATGCTGTGATGGGGTGTTGCTGTGATGGGGTGTAATGCTGTGATGGCGGGTGTATACTGTGATGGGGGGTGTAATGGCGTGTGATGGGGGTGTAATGCTGTTGATGGGGTGTATGCTGGTGATGGGGATGTATGGCTGATGATGGGGGGTGTTATGCCTGTGATGGGGGGTGTGTAATGCTGTGATGGGGGTGTTATGGCTGTGATGGGGGTGAAAAGTGCCTGATGATGGGGGGTGAAATGCATGTGGATGGGGTGGTGACTTGCTGTGATGGGGGGGTGAAATGCTGGTGGATGGGGGGTGAAATGCTGTATGGGGGCGGTGAATATGTGTTGATGGGGGTGAAATGCTGTGAATGGGGGTGAATGGCTGTGATGGGGGGGTGAATGCTGGTGATGGGGGGTGAATGGCTGTGATGGGGTATAATAGCTGTGATGGGGGGTGGGATGCTGTGGATGGGGGTGAATATGCGTGTGAATGGGGGGTGAAATGCTCCTGTGATGGGGGGTGTAATGCTGTGATGGGGGTGAAATGCTGTGATGGGGGGTGAAATGCTGTGTGGGGGTGATAATACTGTGATGGGGGGTGAAAATGCTGTGATGGGGGGTGAAATGTGTGATGGGGGTGAAATGCTGTGATGGGGTGTATACTGTGATGGGGGTGAAATGTGTTTGATGGTTGGTGGTGTACTGCTGGTAGATGGGGGTGAAATGCTGTGATGGGGGTGAAATGCTGTTGGGGGGTGAAATGCTGTGATGGGGGGTGAAGATGGGCTGTATGGGGGGTGAATGCTGTGATGGGGGTTCATACTGTGCATGGGGGGTAAATGCTGTGATGGGGGGTGAAATGCTGTGATGGGGGATGAAATGCTGTGATGGGGCACTAGTCCAGAAATTGCCTATTGTATGAAAAGCTTAGAGACAATGCAAGAAGCCTGGCTTTGGCCCTAGCCATTTAAAGCAATTACACTGCTTCAGAGAGTCTCTATCTCGGGATGTTCATTTTTTTACACATTCCAGCAAGTTTGGTCATATGGGATTCTAACAAAAAGAATTTATTTTCTCTATGCAAAGGGTCATAATGAGGCATTTATCCCTCTGGACGGATATCACAGCCGGTGACCCCATCCCAGCAGTCCCAGTAGGATTGTGCTGCTGTACCCAGTCCCGCCGCTGCTGTTTCCCCCGTTCCGGGCTCACCTCTCCACCAGTAGCTCTGGGACAGATTGTGCCATGTCTGATGCCGGGTCAGGTGTTCCCCTCCCGCCGCGTCTATCAGCCCCTTCCTGCGCCCGGGCCGCAGCACCACCTCCAGCTCGGCACCTGCACGCAAATCCCTGCTAAGCCGCACTAGTCCCGCGGCCCTTGCCCCCGGGGCATAAAAAACGGGTCCGTGAGAACCGGCCTCCTGTTAGGCCGCGGCAGCTTCAACGAAAGCTCCTCCTCCGCTAGCGGCATCCGGGAGTCGCTTCCTCATAGAGATCCGACAAAAGAGGGGGGGATTTGGGGGTTTTAGGACAATAAAATGGATATTTTGGAGGTCAGTTGAGGAGAAAGGGTTAAATTCCCTTATCCCGGATTAAAGCTGCTCGTCTTCTACAGCGCACCAAATAAACCTACGGCGTGAGGTCACCCGCGGCGGCCCGTGCAGTGTCACCGGGATGTGTGTCCGTAAGGGTCTTTTGTTTATTTTTTATTATAAAATATCTGAGCAAGCCACGTGTTTCCGCTCCATTAACTCAATGTGCGCAATGTCAGAGTAGCGGCAGGTATTACTCCAGCAATCGCACCCAATACCAAGCGCAACCTGAGTATTAGTGTTATTCCTCTGGCGTCACACAGACAGACAGCAGCGATCAGGCTTTTAACACTTCGGGGTTTTTTTAACCTTGTACATCGGTTTTATTGAAATAAGTGTTATTTGTAAATACATGCAAGAATAACCTTCCGAAAAAACGACAAAAGCACTTGAGGTAGAAGCTGCCGCTCCCATCATCCTCTGTGGGCTGACGATTCCTGAAGCAGCCAATCAGTGGCAGGAAATTGCTTCCATCCAAAACAATAGGAGAGCTTTCCACGCATGGGCACAGCCATCTGAATGGGCCCCCAGTAGCAACATTTACAGAGCCAGCGCTAGAGGGGACTGGTTGATCGGTATATCATCTGCATTGAAATAGCTGGGGGATGGGCAAAGGGGGACATTTATACAGGGGGGATTCTACAGAATCGCACATTTATGGGGCCCCTGCTATCCTGTACATTGAAGTGCATACGAGGGCTTGAATTATTGCACACACCGACACTTAACCGTCAGGCGCCCAGCTCCACTCCCCCCACATATGGTGGAAGCTGCTAATTTGCCTTCTAGACAGGGTCGTAAAAACTGAACTGCCCGGTTAGAAACCGGACCGGTGACAACCCTACTGACTGAGCTGCGGGACATAAAAAGCGGCATATGTCCCCTATTGTAGGCTCTACATGTTTCCAAGTATCCATCTATCTCATGCGCAGAGCGCTTCCGTCCTTTCCTTGTTCCGTCTTCGGCTGTCTTGACGTTAACATTGCGTCGAGGATTACATATCACACACGGAAACGTCTGGGACTCCCTTTGGGGACTTGCACTAAAGGGACCTAACGTTATCTTTATACGCAGTTTCCCAGACTCGGTAATTGTCAATCAGGACCCCTTTTATCACTTAGGTTTTAGAAAGTTTCAGTTCAAAACCTCTGCAACAATTCAAACTGTCAAACGTGTGCTACATTTATAAACTCAGCAATGAGAGGAGAAGACGGGGTTTCAAAATAGTTATTTATTAGCACAACCAGCTGTAACATTGCTTAGCGCTTTCCACCAACACGTGGAGCTGCCACCTTCACAGGCTTTGCAATCTTCTGCTTGGGTGCAGCCTTAGATGGTGCCTAAGAAATACAAAAGTTGTTCAGTTTTTGCTTATTTATATAGTTACAAATTAGTGGCAGAACCAGCTTATCTAATCAACCCCCCCATTCTAAATCACTTTCCACTTAATTCTTTGCAATGTATATTGCCTCAAACGCCACTAGATCGCTTGTGTATTGTAATTAGGAAAGAGCTTGCAAAATATGGATGCGTGGGCAAAGCATAAAATTAACATCTTTCTCACCGCCTTTATTTTGGAGGAACTTTCATTTTCTAGCTCAGATGGAAAAATGACATGGAATGCATTAGATTTCTTGCTCATTTGCCTTGCATCTCTAATGGAAGTAAACTTAAGCACAACTCCTGCATTGTAGGCCTCCCACTGAAATCAATGAGTCAAAGTAGCTAATTGCAGTGCTCAGAGCATACTAACGTACAATAGCAGAGTGACCTTAAATACACGTCCTGTTTTCAGACAAGTCTAATTTTGTAACTAGATTTGCATGTGATAAAATGGACTTGAATATGCAGTTTAAATGAGTGTTCCTTAATATAAAATTTGAATGTTCACCTACGCTTGCGCAAAAACAGAAAGTGTCCTCTAAACTAGACGAGACCCCAAAGAGCAAAAATAACCATCTCACCTTGGCAGGGGCAGATTTCTTGGTAGCCTGCTTAGCCTTCTTTGCTTCCTTGGCAGCTCTGGTGGTAGCAAAAAGAACACTTTAGTATTTCCCACATTAATAAAGAGACTTTAAAGAGACTTTAAATTAAAATTACCCATAGCTTACGTTTGATGGACAATAGTCATTTTGGAGAGTTCGTCTGAGACAGGGATCTTTCATTCAAACTTCCAGTGACTTCCATTATTTCAGGTCTACCTACCCCTCAGCCCTGCCCTTAATCTTGCCAGAGGCACACTAGCCATTATAATCATGTATACGGTGTCTGAGCGGTCCCTTTACAGTTTAATTTGGTCCTTTCTACAAATTGAGATATGCAGAATCACCCCTTATACATTGCTTTCCGGAGCTGTGTTCAGTTAACCACATCTGCTTGATAAAGCGCATGCACGCAATACTCATCACCAGCCAGTTCCAACACTGCCTTGTTCAAGAGTCACAGGTAGTCTAACACGACACCCGGCACTCACACTGAGCATTCCCATCGACTTAAACGGGAATGCATAAAGTGATATTTAGCGTACACTACAACGCATACTCCGTAGCTGCACGAGACACTGGAGAGGTCCCTTTATACAAACATATTTAGGAGTAGAAAACAAATGCATATTTTAGAAATGTAACATTTGATCATTGAACATTTATGTGAATCCTTCGAAATCCTATTAATAAAAGACTTGTACATTATGCTGGTTCTAGAATATAATCACAAATTCTATATGCAATCTACCAACAAGTACTGGATTTTAAAACATTCCACCATTCCCACATGTTTGCCCTGCAAATTTTTAAATTAACAGTTGGTGAGGAGTGATCTGATCATCAGCCCACTTACTAAACTCACAGCATTTGACCTGGAAGCACCCTGGACTTTCAGGTCAGTGCTGGTTTGTGGGGTTTTTCTTTTTTATTATATATAATAAAAAAACATTTCCGCTTTCAATGCTGATGTTCCATTGGAGCACAGCATTGACTGATATTTAGTCAAAAATGTTAACCCCTGCAATGTCACAAACGTGTTATACACAATTGTGGAATTGAAGGGGTTAACGCTGCACCATCACTCATGGAGCGATCAGGCAGCAGGGGGGTGTTGGGGCTGCTCTCATGTGGAGACCGAAGAACCCCCCCTCTCCCCTGTCCCTGAAGCTGCCTTTGGCAGCTGGGACGCAATCACTGGTCTATAGACCAGCCATTGCATGGGGAGTCTCTGATAACTGCTGTAGGCTTCCATGCCTACAGGAGTCATCACAGGGCTTGTGGGGCTCGTTTTTGCTGTTGCTGGCCTGCCTGGGCTTCCGGGAAGACCACCAGCAGCAGAGCCCCGTACAAAACGGGAATTAACCCCTAAAATGCCGCGATGGCGGCATTGAAGGGGTTAACGTGGCACTGTCGCTCTCATGGAGCGATCAGGCACCAGGGGGGATGTTGTGTCACTTGTGTGGGGACCCATTCAACACTCAACCCCCTTACCTGAAGCTGCCTGTGGCAGCTGAAAACGTTTCAGGTTTCAGCCTACAGAAACACTCCGTGGGAGTGATCACAGGCTGACAAACACCTAGGGATTTGTCGAGCCCTGTATTAAGCAAATAAACCCTTACAGCAGTCATGTCATTTGTGTGGTATGTCTTTCGGCAGATATACAAACACTTGCCTACACAGGGTAGGCCACCTGGGTGGAAAAGGTTAAACGGGAAACTCCGTAAATTAGAGGAATGTGTAAGTATGGCAGCTGCAGTGTAATGTTGATAAATGCAAAATAATGCATTTGAGATTTAAAAACTCAAGGCAGAATATAGCATTGTTGAAGAGTGACAACAGAAGACAGGGGCTAAGGAGTAATTGTCATAAAGGTAAGCAGACAATGCAATGGTGTTAGTAAGAGCAGGATGCTGGGTTATATAGCAAAAGGCCATAGCAGAAAGTTGGAGGTGGTTCTGCTGACAGAGTATTGTGTATGATTTAGGAGGCCCCATCTCTGCAAAGATAATCACAAATACATTGGAGAGTTCAACGGCGGCTTGCAAAAACATTATTGATTAGCAGTATAAATAGAACAGTCTCCAAGCAGGCGTGGTAGAAACTAATAGTGAGTGAATTTAAACATGCATGATATAGGCATGTAGCTATCTTCCCTATTGGACAAAATTTAGAAACTTAAGCATTTCCAGCTTCTATGGAAACAACTTCAGTTGTACCCAATTGTCCCAAAAGTGTATGTTTCCGGTGAGCAGGTAAGACTTAGTGGGGAGCTCAGGCCATCACATGCACATTAATGCATACGAAAGCAGATTTTTTTATTTACACCGTGTAGACAATGCACATACGTAAAATGGCCACCCATTGATTCCACAGGAGTGCTTTCCTTACACTTATTTGATGCTTTAAAATCGGACACAGAGAGAAGCAGGGAGTTGCAGCTGTTTAGTGAGAGCTTCAACTTTACCTTTTTTAAACTTTCAATAATGCACAGAGTACTTTAGTATGCATTATTCTTAGGAATAGCATCTTTAAAACTGCACGCGCACACACGCAAAAGCCAAAGACGGTATACATTGTGTTCTCATGTCCTTATAGTACTTTGAGTTACTTTGAGTATTCCTATTAGGTTGATCTGGGCAAAGTCCTATAGACTGCCAGTAGCAAACCAACATGAAACGCAAAATGCTATAGTTTTGTTCGTTTTTTTTGCATAAAAGCAACATTTTAGAGACTCTCACCTAATAGCTTGTTCCCTCTGGGCCTTTCGCACTTCAGGCTTCTGGTTTCTCTTGGCCATAATTTCTGCCAGAGAGGCACCAGTGATAGCCCTCTGGAACTTCACTGCACGGCGGCTACGCTTCTTCTGGATTTCTTCCTGTAACACAGAAAAAGCAGGACGCAATGACCAATATGTTCAGACTTTCCTTTGACAATCTGCTGCTTAGAAAGTTATTTGCATATAAGACCAACAATCACATGTCATAGCAAAAAACGAGCAACCAAAGCATTAAGACCAAATTTAATATAGATTAAGCAAATGGTCAAAACATTTAAGATCCATTAGACTACACAGATATATATGTGTCCACATAGAAAAAAACATATGCATTAGACTTATAGGTCCCCAGTGTCATCCATTTGAGGGAGTGGGATATGTGAACTACAGAGTGGTTACCCCTGTATTGTGAGTGTAGGCCCGCACTTATAAGTGACATCAGTCCTAAGTGAACAGCAGATAGGATCACAGAAATTGGAAAAAGTAAGGTATATTAGAACAGTCAGGATAGAATTAGCAGCACTCAGTCCACACACCAAGTGCACTGTACACAAATAATGTAGGACTGGTACTTACAGACTGGCCTTTCTTGTGTTTTCGTCTGTATAAGACAGTCCAGTTGATTTGACGGGGATTCCTCTTGGAAAGGAATGCAGACTCGCATTTTGCATTGAGGAACTGGAAGACCTGGATTAAAGAACAAAAATGACATGTTTATGGCATTCTATTCAGAATCATGAACTTTCCTGAGTTCAGAGAACAGAAGCCCATGGTGCCAAGATTACCAAAAGGCCTGAGGATACACCCGGCAAGCGGTTCAACAGAGAACATGTATGTAGGACACATACAAGTTACACTGAGTGAGTTCACAGCCACATATTACCCAACCTATGGGTCTTCCTAGAAAACATGGTGCCACCTACAACCTGACAGCATAACTCAGGACCCAAAACGTACAGAATGACTGTCACACGGTACTGCACATGGGCTGTAAAAGCACCCCAAATCTCCATGACTACCTTTACAATGTTACACCTAAAAACAGGCGTATTCACATAGCAACTAGAGCGAAGCGGACCCGGAACATGTCAGGAAGCCCATAAGCCGATGTGAGACGTTATAGTCTACAGTGAAGTGTTTATAAACGGCTCCCAATAGGTACTCCGCACTCAATGAATTAGCAGGCCGAGCCGTACGAAGCACCGACAACTCCTAGTTACGGACAGGCCAGTGCCGCGCAGGCCTAGACACCTCAGAAGAAGCCAGACCACACAGGGACAAGCAATTGGGCCTACTCGTCAAACCTGATAAGAACGCCTGCGGTCTCCTCTATTCACCCAACCCGGCCTGTCACTGGCAGATTACGGGGAAGCCTCTGCGTGGCCACGGGCCCCATAACAGACATGCGAGAGGGTAGTTCCTGGTCCAGCAGCAGGAAACAGACAGGGCCGAGAAGCCCACTGAAGCCTGATACCACAACTACTCGCCCCGCTGAGAGAACCCGTTAGCACCAAGGGACGCAGGATAGCCCTGACTGCTCACCTTCCCGTCAATCCTGGCATAGCGCCGCCCGTGTCCCGGGTAGATCTTGTAGCCACTGAAGCTGCAAAGCTCGACCCTGCAAATACAAAACAAAGGCCGGTCAGGGAGGATAGAACCCGACAGCACCGCATCCTGACATCGGGAGCTCGAACAGCGGCCGGGAAACGGAGGATGGGGACGGATAGAAAAGAGGCATTTCTGAGGACACTTCCACGATTTCACTTACTTCATGGCGCCGGCTAAGATGGCGAAGAGAAAGAGAGGATTGTGGGTAATGGGATATATATAGGGGCGGAGGCGGGGCTTGTATGCAGAAGTTCCGTAACCCTTTCACTGCCGTGCTGGACAGCACACATTTGTAACAGGTACACAGAGTGATATCATTTATTAGTATTATGGGGTAACAACGTTTATTAAACTTATTATATATATATACATATACACTGTATGTTGCTATACATTCAGCTACTCAGCAGTGCTGCAGGCTTTCCTTTAACCAGGGTTAATTACAATGATATTCTCTGTCAAGCAGCACTTCTAACCAAGGCACTTCTCGCTATAAAGCACTATAAAGCAGACATATAGTGATTTATATCACTTTTTCAAATCCTACGAAACCCACATTATATTAAATTATATATATATATATATAATATATATATATATATATAATACCTGTGAGCACTAATCATTTCACTGTATACTGTCATCAGAATACTCTTTTTTTCCCATAACACCCCCCCCCATACTAATACAATAAACAGCTTCAAGATTCTCCTTCTCACTGTCACAGATCTTGGGTACTTATCCACATCTTATCCGTCTTGTCATACCCTTTGAATATATGTATTGTATTAAGTGCTGCATAAATTGTTGGCGCTATGTAAATAAAAGATAATACATAATTAATAAACAATAATAATGAATACAATGTGCACAAAACAGCATGTACAAGTCCTTCAGATGTTCCTCTTGGGTTCTAAACCTTACTTTAAAGTGCTTTGTGCTTCTTAAAGTGCTGGATAGATCCCTGGGATAATATATGTAGATGCTGGAAAACTCTCCTAAAGTTTTTCTTTAAATTGCCTTTGCTGCATTAATGTGCTTTATGCATCCTTAAGGCACTATATAGGAGCCCCTATCATTTAATTAAAGTACTGTGTGCCTTAATTCAAAAGCATACGGCCATCCAAAATAAATAAATGTGTAATGTCTGTAGAAATGGATCCTGTAAAGCAGGGTAGGCCAGGCGTCAGTCGATAATACAGCGTGAACTGAAGGCAGGAGAACTACAGTAGAGGTGGTCAAACGAGCCGGCTCAGAACCAGAGGACAATATGAGAGCCGAATTGGAATCCAGAAGCCAAGTCAAAACAAGCCGGGTCAACAGGAACAGGAGCAGAGCCAAATCAGGAACCAATAAACGAAGTCAAAGGAAAGCCGGGTCACAATGGGTTAAACACATCAAAATCAAGCAGGAGAAATAGCACAAACTTACATCAACCAAGGGTACTGAGAGAGTGAAGATGCAGAGCTAATACAGGTAACCTGGAGCAAAAACGAGGTACAGCCATGTGGGTAAGTCCTGAGAAAATGAAGTATATACAATGAAACGAAAGTCGCTTCAAATAGAGTCCACTTTCCTCAAATAAGATCCACTTTCCTCAACACGTTTTGCCACTGGCTTCTTCAGTAGGAAAATTGTGAGTGAACACGCCATCATCATAATGTTGTATTTATAGTGCTTTACTTCCACCTTCTCCGGTCACAGAGCATCCTTTTTCATATTTAAATATTTAAAGAGTTTTAACAAAGTACATAACGTTTATTTCAGATGAGAAATGTTAGAAAAGAGAGGTCATAATCTAAAACGACAGGGTCAAAGGCTGTAACGTATGGACGTTACCCTTTACTGAGAGGCTGATAGAGAAATGTAGCATTTTCCACAAGTGGCAGAGGCTTATACAGCGAGGGAATTTAAATAAAGCCAATATGTCCTGAGTCTTTAAATGAGGACAAAACGGGCAGACTAGATGGGCCGAATTGTTCTTATCTGCTGCCAAATTCCATGTCTATGTTTCTCTTGCTGCTCCATATCTCTGGAACTCTCTACCACCGGATGTTCATCATGCTTTCAACAAGTATCTTCAGGTTAAACATTTGTTCCTATACATTTTACAAATTTGTGTTTGCAAGCCCGATATATTATCTAAGCTCAGTAGTGAACCTAAGGAAAGGCAGGGGGCATAGATGTCTGAGTGGCAGAGGGGGCACAGGCAGGCTGTTTCAGGGGCAGTCATTCACGTGTTAGGCCTCTGCCCCTGAAACAGGCAGGCTGTTTCAGGGGCAGAGGCCTAACACGTGAATGACTGACTTAATGTATAGTGGTAGGGGTTATGCTGCACTATCATCAATGTCTGGCTCAGTGTATATCGATGGGGGTTATGCTGTACCACCATCAATGTCTGGTTCAGTGTATAGAGATAGTAGTTATGCTATAACATGTCTGTTCAGTAAATGTTATTTATTTAAACTTACTTAATTTATTGATAAGTTCATAATTTATCTCTCCAGATTTCTAGTTTTTTTTCCAGTTGGCATACAGTTTACAAATTTGTGAATTAAATATTCTAGCTAATTTTTTTTGTGCCACAGGTGCTAAATACTCTAGGTATGCCCATCTAAGCTATATACATCTGTTATGCCTATTTAATTAAACCTATGTACAACATAAAGCATTGTATATGCTAGCATGGGAAAGGGAATTGCATTCCAACTGAGTGGGAAGACTCAGAGCAAATCATGTTGGGAGGAAAACAATGTACCCACATTCTAGAACTGCAAAAAAAATAATGTCACTAGTGACTTACCCCACAGCAACTGCATAAAATATTTTCAACTGCATCACCTCTGGAGAGAATGTCGGGACGTGGGTAACATGATTTCATAATTCAGGATTTGTGTCTCAAACTTTTTCCACTTATAGGGAAAATTAGGAATTTAATTCCTTTCATTTCTTCTCTGATATCGTGGAAGAAACAGATTTAGCTTGAGACTTATATTTTAAGGGCTAGTTGCTGCCATATTTCCAGTCTAGATCCCACAAAGCAAAAATCAAATGCATCCAAAGCAGAGTCATCAATGCCACAGGTCGTTAGTAGTTGTAACTTCCAAAGTCCTCAGCCACTTTACATCAATTGACCATGCCCCAGTCAGTAAAATCAGCAAAGTATCAAAGTTCTTAACCAACTGCCCGAAAAACAGAGTAACTTACAGGATACCATCAGAGACCCATACGCAACACGGCCAATGATCATTTCAGTAGACAGGCTTATTCCTGGGTCTAAGTCGACCAAAGAGAAAGCGGAAGTGGTGATATATAGTGTATAATATATATACACAACATGATTTTAATTAATGCATTTACCAGAATCATGATTAGAATGAAATGAAAGAACAAAGGAAACACTATGTTTACTGGGAGCCCAAATTAAAAATTAAAAGGAAAAAAGAAGAAATAAGTATTAGCCCACAAGGGGGGAAAGCAATCAAATTTCAACACTTTGCAATGTTTCTGTAATATGGACCTGATATCCGCTGTTGATCTCGAAATAAATCTCACCGAATCATTGATTGGATCTTTCTTTCCCTATTTGGGAACTTTTTAAGCCCATTAGTAGCCTCTAGCAATGGTCTGCATCGTGGATGCTTGTAGAGATTTCTCTCCGATCTGTGACTAGGTTATCCTCCTCTCTTTAAAAAAACTTTTCAGATGAACCTTCCTAAAAAACTAAAATATCATCTAGAAATGTAATCCAAAGTGCCACATGTGAGTCAGAAAGTTTCTTAAACACAATTTCTTGCTTGCACTACTGCACTTGCACTTGCTTGTCTTGTTTTGAAAGACAAAAGATATTAGTAAATACCATTTTGAGAAGGTCCAACACCAAATGATTATGTCTCTCAAATATATTACCCCTATTCCTCAGGAAAAATTCATGAGAAAAAGAAAAGTAAAGATTCTTCACATCTACAGTGACCATCCACAGTGAAAATTCACAACTCAAAAGAAGCGCCGGCTCAAGCCCTCATCAAAGTGGGACTGAATGGCGTTACCCTACATCCAGGTAACACAAACAGGCATTAAATCACGCGTCGGCTAATGCTAACGATTAAGCATGTTAAGTGCCAGACGCGTTTCACGTTGCTCCTGTGCAAGGACTACAATGCAGACTTTACGTTTATTTTATGGATACCTTTGTGGACTGTTGTTGGCCGGCGCGTGATTTAATTATGCCTATTTTCAGACAATGAAATCCCCTCCTGAAGACATCTGCTGGATCTTTCACATAAGATGGTTTACTAAACATTTTAAAAACATGCTTTCAAGGACACTACTGTTTTGATATGTATGAGAATAGAGCTATATTTGTATTTATAATTATTCCAATAATCACTCTACTTATATTATATTTACATGGATATTTATTGACGTCGGAATAATCATGTTTATGCAATTAATATTTATTTCTCTTTTTTTGAATGTATTAATATACCTATATTTACGTTTCTGTGAGTGCCGATTTGGCATCTACTTTTTAAGAGGCTCTATTTTTGAACCACCTTCTAACCCCTTTATGAGATGAAACCTTCGGCAAAATAAATCAAATGTCAAATCTACCAATGCTACAAAGCACCTAAATGCCTACATAATTCCACATTTGGTAAATGTACAAGACCACAACCACACCAGTAAATAACAACAACTATTATTTTTATGACTTTATTTCACACCAATAAAAAAAACACACAATAAAATAAATAGAACCCCTTGCCCCCACACCATAAATACTCAAACAATCACATTCATATTTATGAAATTCCTTGGTTCGATTCTGTTATTTGCATTCTCTAATAGTATATATTCTTCTTTAAGAAAACAAGTGTGTGTCCAAATGTTACAGTGTCACCGAATATTAAAATACAGTTTCTCCAAGATTTAAAGTGAAGTGAAATAGTTGGACCGTCGCTTTACTCAACATGAAGGCAATTTGAAGCCGCAGCAGCAACCAAGAAAATATATATATATAAATACTCTGCTCGAAACGTGAATGATGAAGACCGATCCTCATTCTTAGGCTTAAAATCAGCATGAATAACGAGAAAAAAAGGAAACAGCTGTAAAAATGATATTAATCGTATCCTTGCCTGTGTTTTGCCGATTGCTTCTGTATTAAACACCCCTCAGTGCCTCTTGGCTCTTCTTTTTACTCGATGGCAGGTTGCTGTAACCAACATAGGACAGGAATGGAGAAAACTCCCAGAATCCTGGGCCATGGTTAGAAAGATTTTATAAGCCTGCCCTGTCTGGGTTATTTATGGATTGATATTAGGATAGAAGTCTGCAATGATTGATAGCTATATGTATAAACACACATATATATATATATATACATTGCAGGGATTCTTTATAAACAGTGCTGCTCAGAATCATTTTTGCCCCCCCTCATGGTTAAAATGGTCACAATATGATATATAACCACTCAAAAAATATTCCCATGTACAAGAGTTTATCCAATACCTTTGTTTAATATTACATTCCCAATGGCTTAGGAAGATAATGTATGCAGTAATTGAGTTATTTTGATAAATAGGAGGCAGGAGCCCCTGTAAATGAAAAAGGGAAAGGTGAAATAGGTCATTTCTGATCTTTGAATTTACTACATTTCTGGGTACACGCTCCAAATACATTTTTAAAGAGCATGGCTTGGTATATAATATGTTTACAATTACCTGATCATTTCATACGTTATATCATGCTATTCTTTTAATGTTATTTCTATGTGTAAATGGAATAAACATAAATACAAACTCATCCATTATGCTTTTAAGTTAGGATGGTCAACAGAATTATATAAGGCTATTGTGTACATGTTTGAATAACGATATATTCTCTTGCCCATGCATGAATTACATACATATTTATAATGTTTCCTTGTATAAATACTGACCCGTGTAGCAGAATAATGAATTTAGTTTTTGAGCAGACTACGGTAAGGCAGAAGGATCTGTATTTATCACCTTGTGTCATACGCACTTTTTACACATAGGCCTCGTGTGCGGATGTATAAAAAACATACTCTGATAAACAGTAAATACACAGAACTGTAGAAAATGTAGCTATTCTTTGAGAGGTTAGTGGAAAGACTGTATATTTCAGTATTAGCATTTCACAGAAATAAAAATTATATAGGTGAGAAATTCATAAGATTGCTCTGGCAAAGTGCTTACTGGTTGCAAAGCTTATAGAGTTCCACTTGGATTAAAAATGAAGATAATTCATATAGTTTCTGATATACTATTGAATACGTGTTCCCTGCATTCCTCTGGTCAGAGAACCAAATCCACAGGAAGCATCTGAGAGCATGAATGGGATGGCGCTTGAGTACTATGCTCTTCATCTAATGCAGTCTGGATTACCTCCTTATAGTCATCATCTGGAACATGTGAAAGGCTACCAAAGTCAGAGCTTGCAGAGCAGTCCGTGGTTCCCGGGCGGCTTTCAGATGCTCCTTCGCTGTAGCTTGTGTTACTCTCTGCTGCTTCGAGTTGTTCAACAGTCTGTAAATACTGCTGCAAGAGACTGTTGTCCTGTTCACTGCTGAAGCTGTCTTTGTCGCTCTGACTTTGTATCTCTGGAGCTGTGTTTGGTTCTGTACAGGAGTCCAATGCTTGGTCACTGCAGTGTTTCACAGTGTCCATAGATGGCTCTGAAGACCCACTTTCTTCAGTTGAGTTCTTCTCAGAACCAGCGAGCTCCTTACTTACAATAGAATGGAAACCAGAATCTGGGATATCTGGCAACAATTTTCTTTGAAGGTTTTCAGAATCAACAATACACAAAGCCTTTTCCTCTAATTCATCAGATGAAGAGTTGGGTATGTTGGTCAGGGATTTGCTTGGTGTAAGGACGCCATTTTTATTTGTGCCTAACTGAATATTCACTGTATTTTGCCACTGCTGAATGGACTGCACCTGAAAATGTAACAAATGTTATTTGGGACACGGTGAAGAACAACATAATGATTCCCCACAGTGCTTGTTATCTAGATAACTGTCGTTCATCTGGATAAGTACAGGATGAGTCAGCCTTCATGGGTTACTGCGTGCACGAATGATACATACACTATAGGATCTACTGTATGACATCATTCAAAAACTTGTGCCACCCCAACTTAGTCTTCTGACCGGTACTTGGCACTCCACAACAAAATGTTACACAACTCTTACTAAAGAAGCTTATTACACAGAAAACAAAGATAACTCCGAGTATAGGGGCACTACAGGCTATTCACATACCTTACACCCAACCTCCCTATCTAACTAGTCTGATATTATTATTATAGTGTTTTCCCCAACTCCTACAGCATTACGTGTATAATTCTTCTCTGCTTAAAAAAGGGTCAGCCTATGGCTCAGCTTCTGCAAATCTTTCCCGAGATGTCAATGAGTGGGAACAATTTCAGACAAACGGTAAAGGGCGTAAGTGTTTGTTATTTCTAACATTAACCCCTTGGGGAGTGAGCAATACATTTTATAAACTGTATATGTTAGAATCCAACATTAGAGACATCTTAAGGATCACGTAAGGTGTTCAAATGTTGCATATCTTTCTTCCACTCCTCTGTTGATTAGCACCAAGTCTTCTTTCCTTCCATCAATTTATATTTCGAACAGAAGGCAACGCCTAAGCTTTGGTATTTTGTTTTCTTTGCTTTTACACATCGGAAGGTGTGCTTTGGCTTACCTGCTCCCAAAGGTACCGCATGGCTTCTTCCTGTACGAGCCTTTGGATTCGCTCTGCTTCTTTCTCTTTCTTCAGCCTATAACACAGAGGTTATTGAATGCAAAAGCCCACATTACTTAATCTGTAATAAAGATTAAAGAATAAAACATCCACTTCTATTCATGCAGAAAAGATATTCTCTAAACAATATTTTCAGGGTTTTTTTTACTTTGTTTATTTTTTGTTGACTAACGGGAAACCTTATGAGTATGAAAACTCATGTTTGAGTCCAGCTCTACACGCTTCTGTGTATGCTCTGACTGCATTGCTAAAGGATCCACACAAAGCAGGTTCTAAGGAGAAGAACTAGTGCAAAGTGTATGGGGATGAATGGCTAGAGATGTTGGGGAAGGGCTTAAGGGATGGTATAGAATCTTACAGATCAGCAGAGTAGCCGATCAGCCATGGATCTTCGATTTTCACATTTAGTTGCCAAGAATTTGACATTGGTCAGGATCGTGCCTGCATCTGTTTGTCTGACTTCTTAAGTCTACATGGCCAGTATTAATACAGAAGGATCCTGGTGTAGGGCGACTGTATATAGAAGACAGTGGGCAGATACTACGGGCAAACGGCATTTCTGCAGATGGACGGTGTGCAACCAAGAATGTTAATGTCTGTTTAGCTGTACCTACTACTTTAAAGCATCCGGTTACCTTTACAGTCACCGAATACATATGTGTCAAAGTGGATCACTTTATTAGTCTCTAACTAAAAGTAGCAGACGCCATTATTAAGACACCGAAAATAGAACACAACGTACATTTTTTTGGTTTACCAATGAGCTATAAATAGTATACAAGAATGAAAATTGCATGCATAACCTTTGCATCTATATTTACCTAGGCCTAAAAATAGAATAGCCTTTTCAGTATTTCGCAATCAAGAAATAAACTTGGCTTGGGTGTGAATCCAGCCGCAATACCCACTGCAAACCAAGTTCTATGCAGAACTGGAACCTACAGTGCTGTGCTAGTTAATCAGGACACGGTAAAACATTTACATCTTTAGATAACTTTTAGTGAGCAGTGTGTTCTCTGGTTTTCAAATCATCTAGATCAGCAACCTTTCTGGCACCAGGGACCGGTTTTGCGGAAGACATTTTTTCCACGGACCGGGGGGTGGGGTGTTTTGGGCTTGATTCAAGTGCATTACATTTATTGTGCATTTTACTTCTACTATTATTATTAATATATTTATTATTATTTATAATACTCCACTTTCTTTCTCTCATTCATTCTCACTCTTTATTTATTTCAATATTCTTACTACCACCTTCTCACTATCTACCCCCTCTCCCACCTTTCTCATAGGCCCTTGCTTATAGGCCACGTACTGGTACCGGTCCGCAACCCGGTGGTTGGGGACCCCTGATCTAGATGATCAGACATTGAGTTCTTCAAGATTTATTTCCACATCTTAGAAGTAATTTTAGAACTGCCAAACAGTTCATTTTCCCAAATATGTTCCCTGGTAGCCTCCCAAAGTATTTAATGTAGGGAAAGTACAATTATTTTTATATGATTTCCCACCCATGGTCAATGAACGAAATACATTCATACACACACACGGCACAGAGAGTTATAAAATTACTGTATAAAATGTAATAGAAGGATAACTACCTAGACAAGGTTTGTTTTGCACTATTATGTATATTTAGGGTTTTGGGGTTTTTTTTACCCTAAAATGATAACATTACAACTGACAGATGTGAATGTTGGTTTAGACACAAACGCAATGACATTAACAATATTATTTTTATGAATGGAGTTTGCTGGAAGCAGGGAATTTGTTGTGTAAATTAGGTCAATCTGCTTGTTGCGCAGGATTGTTACACTTTTTATATTCCCGTGCTACTTTAAGGAGTGACTAATGTGATAAGTCGCTATAGAGCCTGATTAAATCATCGTGCATCAGGCTGGACAACTATATCCCTGTAATAATAATTGCAACGGGACATCTGGGTTTTTTTTTTCCGTCTTACATACTTTTTGTGACGTCTTATTTTATAATTCTTGACTAATGATCATTGATTTCTCAAACCAATATATATAATTGTTTCTATTCATGCGATGAAACATCCGTTCGTTTATCTTAAAGCAAGGCCTGTCACATTGTGACTTCCCCTATTAGGATAGATATGATAAAACTTTCTCAATATTTAATTGATGCCACAACCAGGATACAAGCCTGTCTTCCCTTTCTCTTCTTAGCCACACCATGCCTCTACAAGGATTAGGTCATTTAGGCAACGGGTTTCAATTAATGCATCTTCTGTATGTAGAGTTCACAGTCTGTCTATTGTGGTGGTCTTGTTACGCTCCGACTACAGCTGTGTGGTCAGAGGGTCTTCTACATGGTGATTCATTTGCCTCTCTCATTTCCTCAGGTGGAGTTTAAGCAACATCTTTTAAGCAATGAGCAACCTGATTATTTCTTAATCCTAGTTGACTTGTATTGACAAGTACTTCATTATTACATTAGTCACGAAGTAAGAGTCAGGTCATAGCACCCAGATAGGCGCCTTCATTTTGCTAGGTCTTTTGAGTCATGTTTAAAGTTGACAGTCGTATCTGAGGGTTATCTGTGTTGTCTATAAAGTCTGAAATTAAACCGGATTTAAATCTTTACTAACCTTAGGTATTCCTAGATCATGTGAAAAAATGTACAAAAAACCTTATTCATAGCAGATACACAGTTTGTCTCATAGTTAATGCTTTTTGCATATTGCATCTATTTTAATAAATATTTGAATACTTTATATAGGACATGGTTATTCAGAGGGAAACCTACCTATTGATCTCCCTGGTTAAGAAGACAATGTGCTCCTGCATTCTGCGCAGTCTGATCTCGTAGTGTACATCTCGAACTTTAGGATTATTTTTCCTGGCATAGAAGCCTCTCCAGCTGGACTGCAGCTTCGTGGCCGCTTTGTTCATGCGGTTTAGACTTTCTTCATCCGTTTCCGACAGAGACAATACTGTAGGTACTGTAGAATTACAAGGGTAACTATTTGTCCGTTGAGTATTCACAGCAATAGTACTGGAGGATGGGTCATCATTTCTGCTCTTGTTTGGCATTACTGAATTTACACAACAAAATGTGTCTTCTTCCGCTTTCTTTTCCACTTGTTCAAGCTGTGTCATCTCTTGTGCTACCATTGTCAAGTTGTCCGTACTTTCTTTGTAAAATTCAATCACGCTTTCATTGGTAGCCAGTGTCCTCCGTTCTATACAGGGAGATACAGGGGAGAGACCAGGTGCAACGGGCATGAAAGTCGACTCTGAAGAAAGAAGACTACAGTTCAGTTTGTCCTCATCCGTTTGTATATCTTCCAAATAGAGGCTGTTGTATTGTGATGTTCCAGAATGGCCGGTACTAGAGGACGCTTTTCTTGTGGCATAGGAGTAATCACAAGCACTGGTTTTTCCAAGCCAAGCATCTACATGGATTATAGGTTCTAAAAAAATATAAATAAAAAGAAAATGATACCTTCTATATGCACCCAATTAGAAAAAATTAGAAAAATCAGTTCCCTATGCACGTTATTCAAAATCTTAATTGATAGCTTTGAATCATTGTTATTCATAAATTTCTGTTGTGGTTATAATCAGCTAGACTTGTTACACATAGGGTTGATGCTTGGAGTGCCCTTTTAAGCAATCAGCATTTTATGATGTCAAATATGCATCAAAGCTGCCTGTCATGTGCAAGTCATGGATTGGAAGACGAAGAGGATGACAAATATAAAGCTGTGCTATTCCCTGATGCCTCTACAGAGAAACACATTATATATTATAGAGAATACATCCTGCAACCTCACCATTGTCATGAGATCTTTGGAGTGTGCGAGTTGGACTTTGTTGTTCCGTAGATGATGGTGACCTTCTATTTGGTGTAGATGAGAAGTGGCCTTCCCCACGGATCTGGTGCAATAGCTGCTTCTGATGTAACCTGATAATGAAAAGCAAACATTTAAGAACCTGCCACATATGCATGTAAGAGACTTAATATCTCATTTTTGTCTGGAAGGTGAATGATGGATTACTAAAAAGTAACAGAACATTTGTATACCTCACTGTATACAGCAGCTATAGTCTCAGAAGACCTGTAATGCCTTTACCAATCACAATGCGGCAAAGCCACAGAGATTTAGCTGGAGACATTAATATTACAGCAAAAGGTACCAGAGGATAACAGACAGTTAGGGAATAACTAATACTATAGGCAGAGTTTTACTAGTATATTTAGATGTGAGCACAAAAATGACCTCATATATCTAATTAGTAAAACATCTTCCCTCTTGTTGATCATCTTTCTTCTCCACACCAGAGCTGCTTCAGATTTGTTGATGGGGAGACGGTGGAAAATCTGTGTTACTAATGTGGTGTGGATTTACAACAAGATCCAAAACTTATCAAACTTATAATGCCTAGTACACAAATTAAATCATGCATCAGTCTATAAGTTCTTCATTAACATTGCACCAACATCACAAATAATTCCTTTGGGAAAACAAAACATTTACAGACGCCATTGGTGGCCTGAAGCGGGTTACAAATACTGTTTTCATTCCTATTTTTTAAAAAAATATTTAGTATATTTAATATGATGTAACTGCCCATCTCCTCTAATTACCCTACTACTGGGACACTGGTGACATCTTCTGGAGGTTGCATAGTGTGGCATGTTAAACACCAGTAGTAGCTCCAGTTACATATTGTATAGAAAGAATATAGCCTTGCTGAGTTTGTATGCTATGTACCCAATTTAAATAACTGCAATAAGAAATGCAAAGAGCAATAATAAGTAGTCCTTTTACATTATGGTCGGTGTTAACACAAAGGCTCAGACGGTGGCTGAAAAGCTGGTAAGGAGGCAAGTACTTCCAAATTAACTCATACGTACCTTTGTTTACTTAATATTTTCTCCAGCTTTGCGTCCTCTTCAGTTTGAAGGCCAAGCGCTGAAGTAAGAGGACAAACAGATGCCAAGTACTGCACAAGTGGCACATGCTGACCAGGCCTGTAGGACCTTCCCTTGCCTTGGCTGTAAAGCCATTCTGCCTTCAAGCTGCAAATAGTAATGTGGACAGGATGCTAAGACTGTAGAAAATGTATACTACATGGTATTATTATGGATGAAAAGAAATATGACGACAAGAATACAAATAGAGTTCCTGCTATTGGATGTAATATCTCCGTAGATAAAACTACATTGTAAGCACTCCCACAGATATCTATTTTTAACGTCAGTGTAAATGATTTCAACACAAGTCTTCTTGAAACAATACAAGACAGAACTTTCACAAAACTATACAAACTCATTTAGCTAAAATGTTTTCTTACTTTTCTTTTTGGGACACAACATAACCATCCAAAACTTTAAGGTTCAAGCACCAGCTGACAATATAAGGTCTGTAGTCAAAACCAGGAAGAGATGGGGTGGCCATCACACAAGGATTATTCATGATTGATAATTGTTCCAGATCAGCAAGACCTGCAAGCAATGATACCTGCCAAAAAAAAGTACATTTCGGTTAATGATGAACATGGCAGAATCTCAGTATCCCAACACACAGATCATACAAGCAAAACACTAACATCTTGCTGCAGGCGACTCTCTCTGGGGTTGGATCTCATAATACATATTGAATTCAAAGTGCTGAAACCACATCTCTTGTGCAAACTCTCATACACAGATCCCAGCTCCTATCTGCAGATTATCTTTTTTACCTAGTGAGATCAAGACATAATTCCTGTAACAGAATAATGCACCTCAAATGAAAGCCAGTTCAATTTAACTAGAAACACAAGGTGGGCAGCAACCTCAGAAGGTAGGGTGACCTTGACAAAATCGTTCTTCATTACCTATGCATTATATTGGACCTGCACACACCTCCCTCCTGGAGAAACTCACTGGGGTTGTTCCTCCATAATGCATTCTCATATCAAGGAGTATAAAGTACCTTTTAAGTGAATAGACCCCCAAACATTTTGCTCAGCAAGTTCACTTACTTCATTTAAATCTCTGATTTCATTCTCTGCCAAGGAAAGTATGGTGAGATTCTGGGGAAGGTTTGCAGATGTGGCGCGTAAAGATGTTATGTTGTTTCCATGGAGAAGCAAAGTCTACAAAAGAAGGATTAACAGCTATAGGTGTAAAGTCATCCGCTGGTTATGTAGAAGTCATCTTGTCTTTTACTTGAGAAAGAAAATCTACTAATATGGCATTAATGGGTATAAATAAAATGTTGGTGGCGCGCATGGTGTCTAAAGTGGAACAGTGTCCAATAACATTTTTGCGTTCTCCATCAAATCATAAAAACATCCTATGATTAGACATTGTAATATTGTTCAGTAGTTGAAAAAGATTTTACCATTCTGGCGTAAACTTAATATATTATAATGTAAGCTCGTTTGAGCAGGGCCCTCCTCACCTGTTGTCTCTGTTAGTCAATTTGTTATATTATATACTATTTGTTATGCCCTGTCTACCCATTGTACAGCGCTACGGAATTTGATGGCGCTATATAAAACAAAGAAACAAATCAGTCCCTTCAAAGAGAGAATCAGTATCAGCAATTAACATGAAATGCAAATTCTTTTATTGATATAGCACCAACAATTTATGCAGAGCTTCTTACAACACATATATGCAAGGGGTATGAAAAGACTAGAATTAAACATTCTTACATGAAACAATGTAGTTTTTTTTATCTGGGGAACTCTACTTACTTTCAGAGATGTCAGTTTGGAGAGGTCACCAACTTGGGATATATTGTTGTCTGACAAATCCAGGTGTTGGAGAGAAGTGCAGCTATTTATTTGATCAACAACCTAAGTAACAAATTAAGTGTTTCTTGTCAATGAAACATATGTTAAATATGCAATAAATAAGTGTAATGGTCCAAGAAGGAAAAAATGTCCTGGGATTCATCAATAACATATATGTAGCAAATTACTATAATCTAATAACTCCACCTTAGAACCATCTATAATATATCATATATTTATTTAGTAATATATTTATTATTTATTATTTAGAATCCTAGTAGGATTATGCAGTGCAAATCATCAGATTACCAGAGCTGTCTCTTTAGCTTTAGGTTACTGGGTAAGCATTGGCACTTGCGTAACAAATGATAACTAATTTTGCCTTCTTTGGCAACCACTGCATAATGCAAGACTTTGTTATAAGAACAAAGGATGTACAATAAGGGTGATCATCTACAGGTGACCTAAGTGAAGAGAAGGATGAAATATGGGGGAATATGTGATCACAGGTAATCTATTAATCAAATTCCACCCTAAATGTGGCTTGACGATATATGCTAGTGAGGGTGCTTGGGAGAGGAACTACCCAGTGTACCAAATAGTATGGCAATCACAAATCCAATAAGTGCCTTAATGACATATACCTTTAAATTGTTTCCTGCGAGATTAAGCCATTCCAGATGCACTAAATCTTTCAATCCTTCCACATAGCCAATGCTGTTATGAGGCAGGTTTAGTACCCGGATATGGACCAATTTTGCCACCCCCATCATCCGTACAAGCCGATTGTTGGCAACAGATAGCTGGCAAGGAAACACAAATCAGTTTCAAAATCAAAACTATTGTGAAAACTCTGTTAACTTTCCCAAACACTGGTAAACGATTCATTCCTAAAACAGAGAAAAAAAAAGAGAGAGAAAAAAAAAAGAAAAAAAGAGAGGAAAAAAAAAAAAGAGAGGAGAAAAAAAAGGAGGAAAAAAGTGGATAAAAGGGAAAAAAAAATAAAGGGAGAGAAGAGGAAAAAGAGAGGAGAGAAAAAGAGAGAGAGAGAAAAAGAAAAGGAAGAGATAGAGAAGGGAAGAGAAAGAGGAAAGAAAAAAAGAGAAAAACACAAATGTTTTGGGGTTTTTTTTTATTACTCACCTGTGTAAGATTTTTACATTTCTCAAGATGCTCCAGTTTGATAATCTGGTTCTTGTCCAATATTAACGTACGAGTGTCAGACCCAAAGGGTAGTGTAGGGGTCAGTTTCTGGAGGCCTTGTCCTGACAGATCTGCTATGCTGCCTGAAGGAATGAGCAGACCATTAGAAACCAGTAAGTAATTTATAAAAGCTTGAGCGGGTACAATACACAGCAAACATCTTTACAAAAAACATACTGGGAAATAATATGCATTTAAAGGCCTCACTGGAAGTGCTTTCCACATATCAATGCATCAACTAAACATGCAATCCCAACAGAAAAACAATGATTATTGAACAAAAATTCAAGGGATTTGAGAAAAATAAAAAATAACCATCAATAACAATTTTCTCCATTAACTGTGGACAATCCGTATACCGAACGGTTCCTTATTTGGTAATGGTGGAAATATACTATAATGAACAAAACACATACTCTGTATCAAAAATAATACAAACGTAACCATCAATACTACATTATGAGTAATATTCACAAATACACGTGGCGCCAATGGCATACTTTCAAGTTTTAGGTATACCACAACACTATAATTCATTCTTCTGGACAGACGTAGATAAAAAAAAAAATAAAGAACAAAGGACCTATGCACTCAAACCCCCCTTTTTTTAAATTATTATTCTTCAAAGTCTAATTACTATCCACCATGATTATTAATGACGGGATAAACACACACACAAATAGTAAAGGCGTAGTTACAATGAAACAGTGCTGCGCTGCATAATAATAGTTTAGTCTTAGTTACTTTCTCACTGACTGCGCATATGCGTAAAAAAGGTAAATCCAAAAAATTGTCTTTGAGATACAAAATGATGCCTTTTGCAGCACAAAAAAACCCAATAACTGACCGACGAGTGCCACGGCACCTGCGGCAAAGGCCGGTAACAGCGAACAGCGTAATATAACACTTACCGTGACTTTCACAGGCCAAAAGCGAAACTCCCATGGCACCTGAAAAGTCGCTTCTCGCTTACTATAAAAACGAGGGACGGGGTGTCGAGAGCGACGGGGTGCAGGGGAGGCTACTGCTATTCTAGAATATACGGTAACGGAGGGACTATACAGAATTAAGCAGTATTTAAGGAACTCGGATAAACCCGACGTGTCACAGGCTACAGGCTACACTACTGTATATATACGGCAGCACTTATTATCTCTCCCCTTTTATTATACGGTAAACTGTAAAGTGCTGAGTACATCTGTTTGTGCCTAACAAATAAAAACAGACATAGTTAGAGCCACATTCATATTCTAGGACACAACTGCAGGTATAAACAGCTATGAGTGCTGTGAGTAATGCCCCTCTCTAAGGTATATACTGTGCCGTTCCACAGAACCAAAGAATTTTCATTCAGCTGTTGATCCACGGATAACCCACGGGATGTCAGTTTAACGGTCACTTCACTTCAGTTCTCGCAGAGGGTTGTGGGAGCTGTAGTCAATTACTCAAGCGCAGAATAAAGTAAAAGTCATGCAAGACTACAACTCCCAGAGAGCCCCGCGGCGGCGCCGAGAATGCTATTGTCCGCGCCTCAAAACAGAAACGAAGGCAAACTGTAAACATGGGTTCCGTTTCGCACTGAACTGCAATCACTAGCATCGGCGATTGCGCCCCATCATGCACCTTCACTCAGATATAAAGAAGTCGTTGACAACATGCTACCTTGTGATTTAGGGGACACGAGCGCGATCCTGGTTATCTCCTCTGCCATGGTTTCCGCAGCTTCTCAGCTCCCGGGCAACCGATTGTTGTGGGTCATTCGTCACTTCCGCTCCACAGAGAGGAGGTGAAGGGTTGACTGGTCGAACAGAGATAGACATACGGCCCTTTCTTTAGCTATCGTGCTAGCACCCACATCGGCCACTAGGTGGCGCTATTATAACTGGTTATATGTAAATGAAAAATAAATACCTTGGGGCCAATTTACAATTGAGTAGCTGGTGTAAAAATAGTAATTTAAAATAACTTATATGGGTAAATAATAGAACATGCACAAGTGGTAAAAATGACTTATGTAACCATGAACAGCAAGAAAACAATAGGCGGGAATAAAGACTGGACCCAATTTTCTCATAGCAAAACCATAAAACATAACTGTAATAAAATAGAATGTGGTTTATTTAGACAATGCTTGCTAATGTTTGCAAAATAAATATAACAGTTTATTCTTTCTATTAAAAGTTTGTATGTAAATTGAAATGAAGGGTTTGGACTCCCATAAGGAGCTCTGCTTGCTGATCACAGTGTGATCAGCACAGACAGATCAGCACGAGGAGAGACAGATACAGTTTCTCCTCCCAAAAATGGATAAAGAAAGTGGAAAAATGAAATAGAATAAAAGTGTCACAATTACATCACTGGGATCAAACATGTGTGAGGGGTCACCATAGGGATCTCAAGCCATACTTGATAAAACAAATGAAAAATTCTGTTTTAAAAGTGGCCCTGAGCCCTATCATTATAAGTATTAATTTAAAAAACAAAACAAAAAAAAACTAACCCTGTTGATGATGGCTGAAGATAGACAGTGGCGTGGCAGGGAGTAGTGTACGCGTGTATACTGTACCGTCAGAGTGTGTATGTGTAAATGTATAGTGCTGCAGACAGTGTGTATGTGTACACTGTAGTGCCAGAGTGTCTATAGATGTATAGTGTTAGCCAGTGCGGGCGCGTGTGCATGTGTATAAGACTGTGGTGTTAGGGTGTATGCTGTGTATCTTACAGTATGGTAATATGTGTATGTCTGCATTTTAGTGTTAAGAATGTGAGTGCATGAGCGCAGAATGTTAGCGTGTGTGTATGGTATTAGAGTGTGTAACTGTACGTCAGTATTTGACAGGGCTCAACAAACCCTGCCTGTCAGGGTAACTATAAATCAATTTACGGCCCCCAGGAAGCAGGGTAGCTACACCTCGGCTTGGCTCCAGGGGGTGATAAAGCGGGTATCACAGGTGCGCAGCATCCAGGCCCCCATGTTATATGACCCTGTGATGGCTGAGACGCAGCTGGCATGCAGTGCAGACAAGACTCCACAAGGTGACGAAGAGGGGGAGCAGTGTATGAATGAATGTGTGTGCGCTAATTAATAACATGTTTACATATTTAAGCACTATCATATTTGGCTGCACAGCATTTAAGAGAGTTTAAACAAGTTCAGGTACATGTCCCAATAAATATATATTAGCACGAATATGGTTTGATATAGAACATTGAAAACATTGAACCATTGGCTGGTAGACTAAAACACAAAAAGAGGAGTGATGATTAAACATACAGGGTTGCAGCATGGGAGAAGGTGTGTTTTAATTAAATTTAACTACAGACTCTGGGAATATAAAAATAAAAACATGATAGAGGAAGAAAAAAAAATCTGGTTGTTAAATATTTTGGCTGGCTTCTAGATCCAAACCAAAATTTGTCGACCATTGCCTGAAGCAAAGAGTATTAAAAACATGTGATTTAGGGTAATATGTAAAACATTGATGTTGCCCTCTTGAAAGATAGCAAAATATATATATGCATGTGGGCTATGACTAATCAGATGTTGCTTAACATAAATTGGGTCATTGTTCAGCTGTGTCAACCACTGTGAAGGAGACATTTTAACCATTTTTTTTTAATTGCTTTTTCTTTATCGACATTATGTTTCCTGTATTTCTATGATTGTAAAAGGTCATTATGCTCCTGAAAAATGATGTATCATTTTTGTGGGTACATCAAATATGTAAAAGGGGGATGAGTAAAAATGACAAACAAAAATCTGGTCCTTAGGTTCAGAAAACTACTGGGAATGAAGAAGTAAAAAAAAAGAAAAATTCAACTTTATTATACATTATGAAAGTCAAGCGAGGTGGAAATTAGCCAGTGATGTGTTGTAAATCTGTAGTAAAGGAATACACAAAAACAGATACTTTATTTGGTACGAGGAATCAATTACAGTTTTTAATGATTTTTGGGTTTAAAAAAATAAAAAATACTGTGCGTATTTTCAAAATGTTAAGCGTACACATCAAAATAACTGTGCCGTATGAAAACATATTTAAGTAGCATCTTAAGTTTTCTTTTCATCAGTCTTCGGTGAAGATTCTGTCTTGTTTGGATCTTTTTGAGATCCACTATTCACACCTCATTAAAAAAAGAAAAACATTTCCTTTAATGTAAAGTAGGAAAAATCCAGGCAAATACTTCAACATTAATACTTTAACAGCATTACATTTGTTTTATGCAGCTCCTGCATTTACATGACAGGGCTAGAGAATTCATAATTTTAGCCCCTTCGCGACCAATTACGTATCAGGTACACCAGGTAAGAAAGTGTCCCAAAAACTAATGTTTTCTGCAGCACTGACCTGGAAGTCAAAAACTCTGCAGCAGTTCTTTAATAAAGAATTATTACTATCTGATCACTTATAACAGTGATCTAAATTTCAAGATTAATATTATTTACTGCTTTATTAAGTGTCATCATATTCCTCATCGTTGTACAATGGGTAAACATAACAAGTAGTATATAACATACAAACAGAAACAAGAGGCGAGGAGGGCCCTGTGTTACAATTATACAAGAGGTAAAAGTGACGCCATTAGGGGTGGACCAGTCACACCAGTATATTTATAGCAGGAAAGAGATTAGGAAAGGTGATCTAATAGAATATGGGAGGGCAATAACATGTAAGTTAGTAGGCGCCCTTAAAGTGGGCCTTGAGGTATTTTTCGAAGGACCGAAGGCAGAGGGAAAGAAGCATAAACCCCGAGGAGGAGCATTCCAGGGGGGAGGGGCAGCCCTTGAGAAATCTTGTGTGAAAAAAAGTGTGTATGAGAACTAGAATTTTTTTATTTATTGTTTTATATAGCACCATCAAATTCTGTAACGCTGTACAATGGGTAGACAGGACATAGCAAGTAGTATATAACATAACAAATTGACTAACAGAGACAACAAGTGAGGAGGGCCCTGTATACAGTCTAGAGGGATGTATTACACAATAGGTAAAAGTGCCGTTGTAAGGGATGCGCAGCCACACTAGTAAAAGTATTGCAGGAGGGGGACTAGGAAAGGCGAGCAAAGGCAGGGAGAGAGGGCATTCCAGAGGATAGGGGCAGCCCTGGAGAAATCTTGTAAGTGGGCATGAGAGCTGGAAATCAGAGGAGAGGATAGAAGGAGATCGTTGGATGAGCGGAGAGTCCAGTTAGGAGTGTATTTAGAGATGAATGAGGAGATGAGGGGAACCGCTGTGAAGGGCTTTGAAAGTAAGAGTGAGGATTTTACAATTGTTCCTGAAGCACACAGGCAGCCAGTGAAAAGACTGACAGAGGGGAGAGACGTTTGTAAAGCGATGGAAGAGGTAGATGAGTCTGACAGCAACATTCATGGTGGAATGTAGAGGGGTGACAAGGGTGTGAGGGAGACTGGTAAAACAGGGTTACAATAATCAAGACGGGAGATATTGAGGGCATGGCAAGACCCTTGGTAGCATCTTTTATTAGGAAGGGATACATGTGGACAAGGTTTTTAAGATGGAGACAGCAGTTTTTTGAGACAGAATAGATGTAGGAGGTGAATCAGAGGTCATAGTCAAGGCAGCGAGTGTGAGGGAAGAAATGTTAGTATTGGAGGGAGGGAAGGTAAGTTTGGTTTTAAAGGAAAGAGAAAGCTTTTGGTTTTGAAGGAAAGAGAAAGACGCAGACATCCAGTTAGAGAAATGATCTAAGAGGTAGGGAGACAGTTCGGCAGAGCATAGGTAGATCCTGGTGTCGCCAGCGCCAAAGTGGTACAGTAAGCAGTGTAAAGTGAGAATAGAGGGGATCCTAGAAATGAGTCTTGGGGTACCCTGACTGAAAGGGGAATTGTTAATTTGAAGGCATGATCAGAAAGGTAGGAAGTGAACCCGGAGACAGCAGTAGAAGAGGTTGATCCACTGTGTCAAAAGCAGCAGACAGGTCCAATAGTATTAGCACAGAGTAGCGGACCTTGACTTTAGCAGTGGTCATTAGTAAGGGCCGTCTCAGTAGAATGTCGAGAAAAAAGTTTTCAATTTGCACGATAGATATTAGAAATATATGAAGACTAATGTTCAGCAGTAAGCACACACATTAGCTAGGCAAGGACATTGAGGGAAAAAAGGAAAACACCAAAAACAGATAATAAGATAATATCTGCGTTTGGGGATGAAGTGGATACATGTGTGATATTTCTTATATGAAACGTGCAGCTTACCTGGTTTGGGCTGGTTTTCTAAGAGAGCTTCAGGCTGTTCACACCACAGCTTGTAATTTGGGTTACTGAGAAATCGTTTAGTGAGACCACAACTCAGACACCTGATAACCGTCTTCCTCTGTCCACGACATTCTGAAATTCATACATTCACTGGGTTTTAAACTGAAGGTCATGTTTATTTAAATTAACCTTCGCGCATGCTGACAAGTTTATGGATATATTTGTCTTTGACAAAACAGAAACATACATACAAATATATATATATATATATAAGATATATATATATACACACGCACATTTAAATTTAGGACAGACAATTCTCTATGAGGCTGCTTGTTCCTTTTATATGCAATATATTATTTACTAATATAATTTCTCATCCCATATACGACCAGTCACAGTTTATTACCCAACAGCTGTTTATTTTTCATAAGAGTAAATAGACTTTTCTGACAGTGTTTGGTAAAAATAGGCCCCGTAGGAGATCTCTGAGTTTAGAGCCCAATGTTGGTGAATGGATTAGGCAGTGACTGAGTGACAGAAAAAATTCTTAAAGGGAATATAAAGCAGGATAATTTATTTAAATGAAGAAATACTAGAAGGCAGTGTTAAATTGGAGGGCAAATGTTTAAAGGTAATGAGAGGAAAAATACTTTACTGAGGCTAGTGGATGCACGGAATAGTCTTTCAGCAGAAGTGCTGAAGTTTACTTCAGTGAAGCAGTTTAAGCATGTATGGGATAGGCATAATACTATTCTAGATATAAGATAAGGCCAAAGGAAAGTATTCAGATATTGGGCAGACAAGACGGACCAAATGGTTCTCATCTCCCAACATGTTCTAGGTTTCTATGTAAGAAAGATGTCACTCGTGTGCCTTGCTCCGTGAAAAAGTCCTACAGTTTTCCTAACATGGAAAAAGTATAATGTTTTTGAAAGATACATGTCACCATTTCATATAGTATGTTATGATTTTTCCCGTAATCAAATTTTTTGATATTTATTAGGTAAACTTACTTTTTTGCCTCACTGTAGATGTGACACCAGGAATTAGAAGGGAGCTACATCTTTTACAAATCGTTCTTTTCACTGATGGGTCCCTTAAAAAAACATAACAATAATGTTCAAACATGAGATTAAAAAAAATGAAAAAAAAATTCCACTGAACAAAAAGGAAATGTATCAACATATTTAATATCAAACTCTTAAGATTTTGATTGTGTTTTCCTAAAACAGAAACTGAACGATCGAGGTATAATATTTATGATAGAATGTTATTTGCTGAATGTCAACGGAAGAGTAAGCGCTATAAAAAATGATACAGTAACAAACCGCGTAGTAAATCACATGCTTATCCGTTGAAATAAGAACTCACTGCCTCAACACCAGTCTCTTGCTGATCACTCTTTGTGTTTGGCAATAAAATCGAGCCAGCTCCACGTTCTCAGGGTTTTGTGCCAGGACACAGTGTGCAGCCTTGGGAAAGGAAAGACAAATACAATCACACACACTTCAGAATGCCTTAGACACCCAGCACCCATCAGCTACCCAAGGTTTTAGCTTTGTTGAACTCCTATAACGACTGGATAATGATGTCAATATGATATTCTAACAAGGCTGAAATGATGGCTGAAATGCTTCCCCAACTGCTAAAGTTCAACACTTTCTGTACATTTTCATAGCAGAAAAGCGTGTTAACTAGGATTCTTTTATGACTTACATTATGAAGAACCAATCCCAGGGAGATTCTGCTGCAAGAAGGGGGGGAGCTGAACTTCGACAAATTCAAGTATGCATTAAAAACGATCACCCAATACGCAGGAGACGTTCACTGGGCTTGGCGCTTCAAAATTAAGTCTATGAATTGAAACCTCAATTTGCCTGAACTCCTAAAGGTTTCTACGTAAAGTGTCCAGAGACTTAAAACAAATAAATAAAACCATTATTGATAAATGTTGGAAAAATGGCATGTTTTCCAAAATAATACAAGTTAAACATTTCTGAAAGACTGCATACTGAAAATTCTGAAAGGAAGAGAAGATGTTTGTGGTGCCATTACTGTGCAACATGTAACAGTTCGGCAGTAGGTCATACATCTGCAACTGGAGGCAGGCGGAAATAAAATGTAGAATTACATGTCAATCTGACCGTATTATCTATATGATTAGGATGTCCAGTGACCTTAACTAAAATTGCCAAACATACAGAGTATTATCAGACTGGGTAAGGAAACCATAAGCCGGGCACAAGAAGTTTGTGCATTTAGCTGAGGTTTGAAGACTACTTATATCTTCATCTATGAATCACCTCGCCGGCTAGACATGGGACTTTAATCCGTGACAAAGATACCACACGTAAGAAAAAGACACTTGTTTTCACAAGAAAAAACAATGTATGGCACCCCAAATAGACATCGGTCTAAGTAATAAGGAAAGCTTGCTTGTTTTTACCTGGTATAGAAAGTTGAGTCTTTCAAATGCTTCTTTATCTTTAATTTGAGTTGACATTTTTTATCGGTATCAATCTGGAAATAAGCAAGAGACACGCTATATTTCTCATTGTTAAAAAATGTTTATGAAATCACAAGAACTGTTATCTACAATATGTTGGTATTACAGTTAGAAGATGTTTTTGAAGCAGTATTTGAAGACTATATTAAATATGTCACAATTTACAATAACCCCAGTGAGCTCCTGCTGCAGGAAGAGTTAGACATGTACAATGTTAAGGTCAACCAGTGACATTTCTTGAGCCTTCTTACACATTGAATTACCTGGCATTCAGGTAGTAGTATACTGAATCACTATACTACTTAGGGTGACCACATTTCCCAGATCGCCCGGAACAGTCCCGCAATGGGACTTGATTCATATTAATAATGCATTGTCACAGAACGAGAGCTCTGAGTCTCTCCTCCTTGGCCAAGTCCCCTCTTCACACGGAGTTCAGTGTAAGCTGCATCCAGCATCAGGCAAGAAACCCACTGTGTATATGATACGTGTGTGATTGTGTGTCAGGTCATGTAATTATTTGTTATAACGTGTTATTTCTGGGAAACTGCTCATGTCTGGTATTGATTGTATGTATAATATATTATTAAACCTGAAATAAACTTGGTTCCCGAGTTTCCTAATAATTTATAGAATATAGAATGTATTTTATGCAGAAATAAAATGTGGTCACCCTCACAGAGGCTCTGGGCACATGTTAACCTTCTCAGTGCTCCCCCGCACTTTTCCTGGGCACATATTATAAAGTCATGGACTGATTAGATAATTTTGTGATATGAACCACAATATTCCAGGCACAACATGTAGCTTCCGATGACAAGCACCAACCTCTGACTACACTTACAGGAGATGAGCAGACATTTATTGATTTACGCACATCCTTCATATTCCGAAGTGTTTAAAACGGGTAGACAGGACATTATAAGTACTGTATAGCATGACAAAAGTAAAAGAGGGACCTACGCTCAGGAGTTTACAGAGTGTTACAATGTTACCTTCCTCATCAACCTGTAGCTCCATCAGTGATAATCTCATTTAAACATTCCCTTTCTCCTCAGATCATGAAAATGTCAGAGAACCAGTCAAGTGAGAAAGCTGATGCTGGACCAAAGAGGGACTTCTGCACCAACAGACACCATTGTCTCCATTGCACCATGATGACATCTCCAGGAGTACCATGTACGAAATTGTGTGGAAGTCTTGGAGCAAGCGAGTGTGTGGCCACTGAAATCCAGAAAATGACCACTCTGGGATAACTTAGCTTATTAACCACTTAAGGATCAGACTCATCTAGAAATATAGAGAAAAGACTTCTTTTTATATCTTCTTTAAAATCTGTAACAGTAACAGAACTCCAACGGCACAGTATCACACTTATACGAGGTAGTGGCACAACCGATATGTTATGCGCAAACACTCATTAATGTAGGTAGAGTCCCACTTATCATCATAGGAATGAATGTAAGTCGATCTGTATTATGTTCTCGATGATCACTCAACGCGTTTCACCAAGTTTGGACCCAGCTTCCTCAGGAGGAACAATAATAATAATGGAAAATCCACTTAAACAGTCTCCCATGAAATGAAGAAAAATTGTCTCCTCAGCACGGCCCCCCATAGACTGCATTAGAATGCATTGCATGCCTTTACTTGGAGTTTCAGCATATGATGTCATATCTTGGTGCTGTGTCTTAAAGGCACAGTGCAACTTTTAAGACGGTGCAGACCCCAACGAGGAGAAGGCAACTCTCTCCTCTACAGTCTATCCTAAATTCCGCTGCTAGGCTTATCTCCCTTGCACATCGCTCCTCTTCTGCATCCCCCCCCCTCTGTGAAACCCTCCACTGGCTCCCAATTACCTTTAGAGTTAAATTTAAAATCCTGGTGCTGACATACAAGGCCATACATAATACTGCTCCTCCATACATTTCTGCCCTCATAAGCAAATACTCTCCTACTCGATCCCTACGTTCTTCCCATGGGCTAAGGCTCTCTTCAGAGAAGCCGCACCATCTTAGCAGCTAGAACTTCCTTGTCATCGATACAACCACCACACTACCTCTCACCCTTTCTCTGTGCCTTATGTTTGTCTCCCCATTTCCCTCTAGATTGTAAGCTTGTGAGCAGGGCTCTCTCCACCAAATGTATCAGTTTGTCTTAGTCTGTCAATTCTCGTCTTGTCATACCCTTTTAATATATGTATTGTATTAAGAGCTGCGTAAACTGTTGGCGCTATATAAATAAAAAATAATAAAAATAATAATATTGGGTAATATCCTAAACCTAGATCCTAAATATCATCCCGCACTGATTTGATTCTCTATACAATGAGACACAAGGTTGAAACATAATTGAATCATTCTTTAATTCATTATGTTACAGAGAACTAGTGCGTGAAGCCAACAGATGAACTCCAATTAACTGTATTCAAAGATTTCCCTTCATAAAAATGCAGTCATCCACATAGAATTAATAAATACTATTATTTACGATAGTATAATTAGTTCTTGGAAGGCTAATTAACAGTCAGTAAGCCCTCATTCCTGGAAGCTGACCCAAGCATCACATGCCTGTTGAAGCCAATTATGCATGATAGCCATGACCACCATAAAGCTCGTTAGGACTAGTGATTGTATGGCTTCAAACCAGAGCCCCGGATGGTACCGAAGATCCACGCAATGCTTAAACGACCAACGGAATCTCATTAGAAGTCTTTACACGGCGGGCCCCGGTGCTTACCGTAAATATGTCATATCCATGTCATATAAGAGACGTGCCCCCAAACTTTATTGTTTGAGACGTTGCATATTTTATCGTCGTTCAGTGCTTGCTTATCATTAAGCGGTCTGTGTCTGGCTTGCTATATGATAGGAGTCATGCTGTCTGTGGCAATGCACTTGGGAAAGAAAGGTTCGGTTCCTGAATGGCAGCTAGGAAATACGGTCGTCTTACTTTACATAATATGTAAACATCCCCACCGTACTACATTGACACCGGCGGCACCCACTCACCACGCTCCCGCGGGGAAAAACATCACGCAGCGTATCACCCCCTCGAGTTCAAACACACTGCGTACCAAGTTCAGCCCCCTGTTAGTGACGTCACTTCCGCTGGTGCAGCAGCCATTTTATCTTTCCGCGAGACTCTTCATCGGGCGTTCCGATATCTGCAGTTCCCCGTGTAACTGTCATCCCCTGTTGCGGGTTAACGGTGAAGCAACCCGTGTGGTTCGTTGGAGCGCCCGGTGAGTTGGCCGGGTGGGTCCGAGGAGGGGCATAAGGCGGCGGTTGCCGCCAACGGACCATTATTCTCATCCAACTGCCCTACAAACATGTCGAGTGAAGAGAGTTACCTGGCGATCCTTCGCTATCTCACTAACGAGCGGGAGCCCTACGCACCGGGCACGGAGGGCAATGCCAAGCGCAAGATCCGCAAGGCGGCTGCCTGCTACGTGGTGAGGTCAGGCATCCTGTATTACCAGAGGCGGCACAGGGACAAGGAGAGCTTCACCGAGCTGGAGGTGGTGCTGCAGACCGAGCGCAGGAAGGGGCTGATAGACGCGGCGCACATCAGGGCGGGAGGGGAACATCTGACCCGGCATCAGACATGGCACAATCTGTCCCAGAACTACTGGTGGAGAGGTAAGCCCGGTACGGGGGATACAGCAGCGGGACTGGGCACAGCAGTACAATCCTACTGGGACTTCTGGGATGGGGGGAAGGTCACTGGTGCACAGTCTGGAGTGATGAGCGCAGAAAGTAAACAAACAAACCTGCACATGCTCTTTGGATGTGTGCACAAGGTGTGAGGCTGGGTAGGAGAGCAGAACAGTGACCAGGTAAGGGGTGATACCAGATGTGCTTCGCCTGCTCTATCTGCGCTGCAGGATTTAGCTGGAGCATTTTGTAATAACGCTGATCGCTCCGGCGCGGCATGGGACACTTGCAGTTCTCTATCTACCTGCTGCAGCGCGTGTCCTCCCGTTCCTACTTCCCCGCTGGGATGGAAAGCGGAAGGGGGGGGGGGGGGGTCAGGAAACGGACAAAACTGAGATGCTTAACCTGGAAGAAGTTTTTTTTTTTGTAGAGAGAGAGACAGGCCTCGCACAGGAAGTGCAGGCGCCTGGGGTGGCTTGATATAGTCCATCAGTGGGAGGGGCGAGGCAGGGAGGTGTGGCCCTAATAGCATGACAGCTGGAGAGTGTGTGGGCACGAGGGACGGAAGCTGCGTGGGGTCCTAATACTTTACCAAACTCGCTTTTATCATTGACATGATGGCCATGTCATTGATTCTGCGGGACTTAGCACCCTAAATGCACTATTAGAAACCATATTTTAGTATGATAGGGAATACCTTAATCCCCCCCTCTCCAAAAAAAGAATGTTTGCCTCATAGTTTACATCAGCATAATCTAAAAATAGAAACCTGGAGGTCAAGTAAGGAACATCTTCCCAGCAGATGTGGTAGAGGCTAAAACAGTGAGGGAATTTAAACATGCATGGGGTAGGCATAATGCTTCACTGAATCTTAAGACAGGACCAAAGATTGTGGCTTCAGTCTCTACATCAGTAAACACGGGCTGAATTATTGTCAAACAATATATGTGTAGTAGAAATCGTGTAGTCGATATATACACATAGTACATCGTGCACTCGAAATCTCGTCTTCTCTGCTTAAGCTGTTTTCAGTGATGGCTTTAGGTTTTGTGACGGCATTATAGTAACTTGGTCTCTATCATGTCTGACGTTGAAACAGTATGCAATATACTTGGATTTCCATCTTCAAACACACAAGACAAAAAATTGTATGCTGTATGTTTTGATGCCAAGTAGTGATGTTGGCTTTGGATTGTTTTATTTAATTTTTGCCCCAGTGTTGTCCATTATACCGATGAAGATATATAAATATGTGTTCTTTTTTTTTTATTAGGCATTTTAAAGCAAGTAAAAGATTACATCAAAGCATGTCCCAGATGCCAGGAGAGGCTGGATCGCTCTCGCTCTTTGAACGATCCATCTGAAATGCTAGAGGAGCTTGGCATAGAAGTCCGATCAGACGGCGAGACAGACGACGAACATAACAATTCTGCGCCCTGTGCAAAACCTGTCCAAAAAACTGTTAAAAGGAAACCGGCGACAAAACACGAACTGGTGTTTGTATGTATTTGAGACAAATGTATTAATGTGATATTATTACTTTGTTACATTACCTTAAACTGTCCACGTGTTTTCAGCATAGTTTCAAGTGAATTTATCCCTTGCTGTAATGCAGAATTGTGTGAATTTAATTTCCCTTCCATACACTGACACACAAGGATAAGGGGAAAAACACAAAGGGCAGCTACACATTCGGCAGCAACCGAAATCCAAGGTATTGGAGTTTTAATCAAGGCATATGCCGTGATGGAAAGTAAATAAGTATTCTTGCAAGGAATAATCCATATGATGCATCCCCTTTCTCAAGTAGCCTCTTTGACAGAATGCAGATCAACCTAAACGTTCAGCCCCGCTCCAATTAAGGGGAGTCTCTGTAATGTGCCATATTGTAGAAGGGGGGAAACAACAGCAATAGAGATGTCAGTCAAAACTTGTGTGCCATGTAAAGCAATTGCATAGTATCCTATACACAGTAATGTTATGAAGCCCATCAGTGGAAGATGGGGGGGGCACCCAAGATCCTATTCGTGTTAGAACCTTCGTAGACATTCTGACATCATCAGTAAGAATGTATTCCTTAAGTTTTGTATACAAATCAACAAAGCTTGTTAAAATGTTAGAATGGAAGTGGCCCGTTGCTCGCTTTGTACACTTTTGATGTGTATGGTGGTTGTGTTTTTAGTCAGCTAAGTAATGTTGACCAATAATGATTTGGGTCTTAACTGGCAATTCCAACTAAAGATACCATGTTGTTGTTGTTGTTTTTCTTGGACAGAGAGGGGGCTTATTTTTAATGCTAGCCAAAGTTAGGTTTGGAGAGAGAAGCCTAAGTCCAGTGTGTTCCCCTGACAGTATATTAAAGAGTATTATATCAAAGTTGTGTCCCATGTCCATGTTAATGATTCTGTGTGGCATACGGGTTCAGATTCCCTACTTTTTTTGCAACAACAATTACAAAATTGAAGTTTGTTTTTCTATTTCTTGTTCCTCAAGGTTGATAGCAAAGGCACAGTGAAGCAGTCCTCCACTAAGCATGGACAGAAAGTGTTGGAGCAGCTGAACCAGCAGCGCCTATCCAATCAGTTCTGCGACGTTACGCTTCTCATCGAAGGAGAAGAGTTTAAAGCACACAAGTCTGTGCTAGCTGCGAGCAGCGAATACTTCAGGGAGCTCTTCATTGAAAAGGGGGCTGTTTCAAGTCATGAGGCTTTTGTGGATCTCTCTGGTAAGGAGTCATGTATTTTATGTGATGTTACATATATAACCAGTGTCTTGATTAGTATATATGAATTAATTACAGCGTGATGTGAAGGATCAACATTCTTGTTCCTTTCCTCTATTAATAATGCCTGGCCTAAAAATTTCAATATACACAAGACTCAACAAATCTCAAGAGCCAGGCAACCATGGCTTTAATTAATTATTTAATAGCTGTCTAAAAGGATGCGTCTGTTACGCTGGCTTGTGACATTTCTTCCTGATTGCATATTGAATATTCCCATGCATGGGCTAAGGAACATGTTCATTGTATTGTTCTCTGGTATTCGGATCAGGTGCGTCCAGTCCACTTTTTCTGGATCCTTACGTTTTATATATAGACAAGTGTGGTTAATGTATTCTTATACCATTCCTAAAAAGCAGAAGTCCTTTTTTTTTTTTTTTTTTTAATTATTATTTATTTTTTTGTGCAGTAGATGAAATGACTTTCTGGTGACAAGGATGCAGTCCAATCGTATGCATGTTATCTCACGTTATGCTTCTGCCCTTTCCAGGATTCTGCAAGTCCAGCTTCCTCCCGCTACTTGAGTTTGCATACACCTCAGACCTGAGCTTTGATTTCTGCACCATGGCAGAAGTTGCCATGCTGGCTCGTCATCTTTATATGAGCGAGGTGCTTGAAATATGTGAATCTGTTCATAAACAGATGGAAGAGAAGCAGCTCACCCTGTACCATAAAGGTGATGTGCAAACTGTGACATCAGAAAAGAGCTTATTAGGTGATCATGTGGAAGTAGCGGGTAATGCAACCCCCACAGTGACTGAAGTGGTGAATGAAAATCAGACACCAGATGTGATAAATAAAGAAAACATGGAATGCGAGGTTGCTGAGACGGTACAGATGGAGGCTAGAATAGTTTCTAGCACAACTCCTCATCTTACTGTTGGCTTATCTCAGTTGTCTGTAGATTCTACCGTAGAACTGGTGAGTGAGAGCGAAGTTCCCATTAGTTCTTTGAGTGCCACAACGGCAATCTACATCTCAGATGTGAATGCAGAGCTCCAGCCCGCAGTCATTATTCCTGCAGTAATCGATGTATCTGCAGAAGAAACACAGGCTCCACAAACAGTATGTATTGCTCCAGAAGTTTGTGTGTCTGCTGAGCCTACCGATACCCAGCCAGAACCTTTGGTTGAAAATGTGAGTGAATCCCATGATGTTCCCGAGTCACATATACTCGCCAGCTGTGCAGTTGAAGCAAAGGTGGCTTCAGATTCAGAGCAGCCAGATGTCAATTTGAATGACTCCTGCTCCACAAGCACGCAAACTCATCAGCAGTGCAAAGAGTCCAAACGGGAGGATTCTGCCATTCCTGTCGAGGCACCTTGTGTCGATGTTGTGGAAACTGTACTAACAACAAAGAGCAAAGACACTCCTCCTAAGAGGAAACGTGGTAGACCTCCAAAGTCGCCAGCGACAAGAACCATTGGTGGCTCCCAAGAGCCTCTGGCACCTTCTGATGACAGCACTTATAAAAGGAAGCTGAGGGATCGCTTAGTTGGAGAAGGTGGATATGTCCAAATGCACAAAGGTCAGGAAAAGAAGATCCGAAAGACGAACTCCAAATCTGCAGTCCAACAGGTAGTTTCTCTTCCCCGTTCTTATATGCTTTCTTTTCTTCTATAAAGTGTGTTTTCTGGAAGGAGTTCAGCCTCATAGAGCTCCTTTGTTACTTTGGAACATCATTAACAGAGGGCTTGACTTTGATTTATAATTATTTTATTACGGTGTTGGTGTGGTAGTTGGCTTATAGGAGATTTTATAATTGCTTAATTAGTTGAATCTATTGTAACAACGTTTGAATAAATAAAACATAATAATCGTGAGGTTAAAAACATTTAATAAAAATCATTGTTTCTCTGAACCCTGGATTGAGGCATAATAGTCCAGTATTCAATCTGTTCTGTTGGAGAACCAGAGACACAGGTTTTGTGTTACTGAAGTTGTGTCCAACTTGGTCCAGAAGAACCTCATTCTGGTTGTACGCTTTAGCCTTTTAGTTTTAGTTTAAGATGGGTTGATGGCTCAAATACTGTACAAACTAAGTGAAAGGATCATTGAAACATCATGAAAGATGCTGAAATAAAAAGTTGAACCCTTATTTGATCCATTAGTGGGAGCTGGTGGCTCATTACAAAAAAAAAAAGAAAAGTTCCGGTGCCAACAGGATTTTATAAAGATCCGCCATATTTTATGCAGTATAGTGGTTATCCTGGTACAGTCCTGTAGAGTATGTGGCATATTATTTCCCTGTCCTTAAAATACTGCCTGTAACGTACTAACGAATATCTATTTTTAACCTTTTAATTAAGGTTGCCATGAAACTGGTGTTGCGTGGTAAAAAAAGAATAATGCCGTCTAAGAAGGAAGGGCCCAAGGTTGAAGACGAACACAAGTGCGCTGAATGTGGAATGGTTTTCCAACGTCGCTATGCCTTGATAATGCACAGCGTGAAGCATGACAAGATCAAGGAGTTCAAGTGCCCGGTGAGTCGTTGTATAGATTTGTATCTCAATTATGGAGCAATGGAATATATAAATTTGCCTTGTGACTCAATTCTGGAAGTAATTGATGTATATTTTTTTTACCCGCAGCTGTGTACGAAAGAGTTTCAGTACAGGGCGTCCCTCCGCGCTCATCTCATCCGGCATACCCGCAAACCGGAATCGTGTATAGTTGAAGCCGAAATGGATGCTGCCAAAGGGCCAACGAAAAGGCAGTTTATTTGTGATATATGCGGAAGAACACTCCCAAAGCTGTATTCTTTGCGATTGCACATGCTCCGACATACAGGAGTGAAGCCACATGCGTGCAAGGTAACAGAAACCCCCCCCGTTGCATTATATTCATTGATAGCAAGACTTTATTTAAAACCAATGTAGTCACACGGTGATTCTAACCTGTCGTTGTCTTCGATTGTGCTGGGCTTCATCCTTAGATCTGTGAAAAGACGTTTACCCACAAACATGGTTTAAAGATGCACCAGGCTCTACATGAAGCACAGAAGCAGTTCAAATGTGACAGGTGTGAAAAGTCGTTTGTAACTAAACGCAGTCTGCAGGAACACGTTAGCACGCACACAGGTAAGGAAGTGTAGAGATCATCTATTAAAAGTGATACGACAGCTTCATTTAATGCTGTAATGAATGCCAGATGCTAGATTCCAGAGGAGCACTGCTGTGTTGTTCTTCCTTTATCTAATTCTTTACACTCCTTTAGAGTTAAAGAAAGCTCTGGAGGTGACTAGTAAGACAGTGCCACAAACATACCCAATAGTTTCATCTCTCTGTAGACAAATCACTCTGCCCTTCTTTTCTGTGAGTTCAGAATGTTTGGTTGATTTTAGTAGATTACATACAATGTGTAGGTAAAAACTGTCCCCCGTTAGCCATTTGAAATGTTGGGAGCTACATGTACGCATCAAAACACTTCAGAAACCTAGATTTTACTAAAATCTCCCGATTTCTGCATAAACATGTTATTCTTTGATCCATGTTATTCTGATAATGACCCATGATGATTTGCATTTTGTTGCTGCTCTCTTGATCAAGGTTTACTGAGAATTAGCAGTCTGAATTCAGTTAGTGAATGAAAGCAGCAATCATAATAATAAAAAAAAGTTTCGGAATATTAAACACACACCTTGCTGACAGTATTTTACTTTTTTTTTTTTAAGGTATTTCCAAGTATCTTTGCTCAATATGTGGTAAGGCTTTCCACAGAGCCTCTGGATTAAGTAAGCACATAAAGAAGCACAAGCCAAGAGATGAGACTTGTGGATTTCATTGCACACAGTATGTTGTTATTGCTTATACTTAACTAATAGTGTGTTAAATCAAATAACTTAACTGCTCAGTGAACTTAGGACGTACTATCGCTATCAGAGGACCGAAGACATAATAGTACGTCCTATGTTTTTTGCGCAGGAGATCAGTGTGTCATCAACAGCCTGAGGTCCCCTCTGTCAGCGGAAGCCAGCAAGGCTAGCTTCCTGCTGACTGATCCTGTGTAATGTCACTGTTTGTCTGTCCTGGCAGAATATTAAGAATTTTTGAAAATTTCTTTTTATTGGTTTTTAATATGTTATTCATAATAACTGGAAGGCTAAACCAACGAAAATTGTAGAAGGCAAATCACTATCTATCCTTAAAATAACAATGTATAATTTTCTGTAGGTACACACATGGAAAATGAATGATGCTTAAAAATGTCCAAAAAGCTCCGGTCACAGGGTTAACGAGTCTGATGTAATATAAATGCAAAAGCCAAAATAACAGTGTTATTGAGAATGAATGCATCTCAGTAATAATAACCGTAATGTATTGATTTTCAAGAAGTGCAGTTGGGCTATTGTATTGTCTTGTGAGTTTTTTAGTATCCGCGTATGACCAACGTGTGTATCCTTTGAATTTAGGTGCGATAAGAGTTTCTTTGGTTCCCGTGATTTGCAGCAGCACATGAACAAGCACCTGGGCGTGAAGCCTTTCGAGTGCGAGTTTTGTGGAAAATGCTACAGCTGGAAGAAAGACTGGTATTCGCACGTCAAATCCCATTCTGTAACGGAACCCTACAAGTGAGTAGAATTTGTGGGCTTTCGTATGCCTTGTCAGAGCGTTATTTATATGCAGCCACCTATAACATACATGATGCCTGGTAAATAGGGTCTGCCAGGCACATGAATGCTACTTTATTTCTAGTTACGGTAGGTTGGTCGCCTTCCAATAACCTCCACTATACAAATGAGTACACTAAGTAAATGCGTGACGGTATTTACAGATAATCAATATATTTTTTTAGAAACCCACCTAATGTTAATGCAATGGCACCGGTAAGTTTCTCAGCAGCTGATGCGCCCCATTATTATTATTACCGTATTTGCAAATGCTCTGAACTGTGAATGTTGTATGGGTGGCATAAGCCTTTTCTGGAGGCAGAGTGCCCCATGATATGCCTTTTAACCCCCTATATGGCAGAGTGGATACACCAGACTTTCCAGCTTTGCCAAAAGTGTCAGATCTCATAAATAACTTACAAAAAATAAAGTTCATTTTATTAAATTTTAATAAGTGTTGTCTTATGAATGACCTTCACTTTAATGCGTGAACCAATAAGTCCATTGTACTTTGCAGCCTGGTTTACATTCTTGATGTTCAGGCTGATGTCCGTAATGGAATATCTGTAATAATGCATCTTACTCTGTCCGCATGGCTGACTTTATACTCTCCCCCCCCCCGTAGGTGTAATGTTTGCGGCAAGGAGTTCTACGAGAAGTCTCTATTCAGGAGACATGTAAATAAAGCCACGCATGGCAAGAAGGGCCGTACAAAGCAAAATGTGGAACGCGTTTGCGAACACTGCGGAAAGACTTTCACTCAGCTGAGAGAATATAGAAGACACGTAAACAACCATGAAGGTACAGAATATTAAAACTATGCCAATGTATGCTATCATTTTATACATGAGAATTTCCACTAAAGCTAAAATTTACTTATGGAGCAATTACATTTAATATAAATATAGACCAACCAAAGGGACAGAATTATTATTTATTTTTAAACAGCTAATGTAGAGTCTGCAGTGAACGGTCCTGACCGAGGCTTCTAATAGCCTAACAGTGTCTTTCATTGAAATGAGCTTGGTATCACGGTCCACTATAAATAAGTCAATGGTATAAAAATAATATATATTTAAAATCACTTGGCTGTCTTTGTGCCACTGCAGTGCATTTTTCTTCTCTTAAAACCCATTCTCTCTCCTGCATTAGAATATGCAGTCTTTTAAATTAGGCAAATACCACCTTTGCTGTATATGTGGTTTAACCTTCCCATCTATATTGGGTTTGTCCTGTTTACTGTTCATGTAATACAGAAGAATTGTGTTTGTTTGGCTTGGGCAATATGATATTAATGCAAATCATTAATTTTGCCATTGAATGTATTATTTTAGGTGTAAAGCCTTTTGAATGCCTTACGTGCGGAGTAGCTTGGGCAGATGCCCGCTCCCTGAAGCGTCATGTGAGGACACACACGGGAGAGCGGCCCTATGTCTGTCCTGTGTGCAACGAAGCCTATATAGATGCACGCACTCTCCGGAAACACATGACCAAGTTCCATAACAACTACGTACCTTGCAAAATCATGTTGGAGAAAGATACTCTTCAGTTCCATAACCAGGGTACTCAGGTCGAACATGCGGTCAACATTTTGTCCTCTGACATGCAGGAGCCACATGCAGAGATCGTAACCGAAGAGATTGAGACTGTGTTGGTTTCGGGAGACGCGATTGAAGACATGGAAGCTGTGTCTAACTCCCAGGAGTGCGTGTCTACGTTATCAGACCAAAGTATCATGCAAGTGGTAAATTATGTGCTGGCCCAACAACAAGGACAGAAAATCGGAGAGGTAACAGAGCACATAGAGACAGTAGAAGTAGAGGTTGACCACATTTCGGAGGAAGTCTAATTGTAAAATGCCTACAAAAATCTGGATTTGTATATATTTATAAATGTGTTTATTCTAGCACTTAACTGGTACCCGTGAGTGCTGCTGCAAGTATTGAAGCAACCAATAATTTATATTGTTTGCCTGAAAATGGTCAACATTTTCCTTCTATCCTTCCATCAGGAGTGTACGATATTCTACACTCAATCAACCATTACAAGTTGTTGTATTCTTATGCATTTTGTAAGTAAAAGTCTGCTTCAATTTTTTCCATTGAAGGAAATGAAAATAAATACACCTTAAGGGTTGTTGATCAGATCTGCCTTCTTTTTTGTTTTTATGCTTACAAAAAACGAATGTCATGGGGGGGGTGATTATTTTCCAGTTTAAGCAGCTTTTATTCAAATTGGATTTTTTTAAAAAACTTTTTTTTTTGCAATAATGTCAAAGTTTAAAAAAATGTGTTAATCGACAGTAATGTATTGCTGATCCTCGCTGAAATCCATTCGGTACCCACTGCCCACATCTACAGAACTGTGCATAGCCGGTGCTTCAAACGTCTGCTGCTAAAATGTTTTCAATAAAACAAGCTTTCTGAGATTTTCTCTTATCAGCCTTCTATTTCACTCACCCTACTATCCATTAAGCTCAGAGCTGGACTAATCGCATGAGCCATAAAGTTCCTGTATTTATATTGTTTGTTTTTTACATTATCTCCCTTCAAATTGTTTATATTTGTTAAATTATATAGAAGCTTAAAAGACTTGATTATTCCAGTGTTATATATATATATATTTTTTTTTTCTTTTTTTTTTTACATATTTTTGTAGTTTTTGTCAATGGCATCAACCAGTGTTTTTTAAAAATAAAAATAAAAAAAAGATAGTCCTGGGAAAATAAATTGTTTTAGGAAATAGTTTCTATGCCAATGTTTGCCCTGATGTAAGTTTTACTTAATGCTCGGATATTTAATGCAGAATACTAGAGTCCTCTCACGGAAAACGCACCCTTTTGGAGCGAGGATTGTTCAATTGTTCAAGTCGCCTCTGAGGAAGGACTCGGGTCTCTATGAACAGAAGATTCAAGACATATTGCCTGAGCAGTCTGTATCAGCAAGCTGGTTGTTGGGATGTAGCAGCAACTTATTACTAACGCTGTGTCGGTGGAACACCTGGGTCCATGCAAATCCAAAGAAACATATACAATAACCGTATGTGCCAACGAGGGAGCCCATTTAACAGGTATAAAGTCAGTGACGCATTCTGTGTCCGTATCCACATCTCCGCTTGGAATTATCAGTGCTAGAAGCGATAAACCATTTTAGAGGGACCCATGTTGGCCTCGGTGTATATTACCGGTATTTGGCTTAGCAAGCAAAGTTACAATGTTTGCATGTAATTGGTGCTTGCTGAGCGTTAATGGATATTTTTGGGGCTAGTTTTTCTGTTATAGTGTACCTAGAATTAATGTATCCTCTTATAAACTGGTCGTTAGAATGTTGGTTACAAACAATGTATACATACATACACGAAATAAAACATGGTTATGGATTCAGTCGCCTGCTTGCTGTACTGTTTGGCATAATTCAGTGGGTTAGAGGACTTTAAAGAAATGCTGTTGGTTTACCTATATGTTACACAGAGCCAATCCTTTCACTCAGCAGAATGTCACCGAAGTTGGACCTTATGTATTGTGAAGTCGGGAAACCCTCATGTCAACTCCCTTTTAGTGAATAGACCTTTCTGAATTTGTGTTACATACATTCCAGCAAACCCAGTGCAAGATGTAGGTCTTCTCCATATGTGCACAGCTCCCTCGCCTGCAAACTGTCCATAGGGTCTGCAGGGCCATCCATGCCATGTCCTGCTTGATGTCACAATAGTCCTGTCTCTTGAGTGTTAAATCTGATTTAAACAATTAACCATAATTAAGACTTTTCTGTTTTAATGAAAAACATAGTTACAGAGTTGAAACCGCAACTCTCCTGTTAGTGAATAAACACCAGTCATTAGTCACTAGTCATTTCACTGGATTAACTTTGCTTTATGCATTTGGTAAAGTATGTATTTCTCACAATGCACACACTTACACCTGTGCTTAGGTCTGGTCTTTGACTTGGCTTTTTTAATTCTTAAATAAGAATTCTGATGCATTCCAATGTGCTTTGGATCGTTGTCTTTGTTCTTAACCCAGTTGTGATTTAGGGGACGGACATACGGACTGACATTCTTCTGTAGAATTCCAATACAAACTAAAGTCATGATTACAAGACATCACCACACTATGGCTTTATTATTGATGTTATGAGGTTCTTGATGTACTATACATACATGTATAGATCTGTGAATGCTATTTAAGCATTTAATTTAAGTCGTTTGCGACTTCCTGGATGATTTTCTATCTCGCTCTGAGATATTGACGGGCCTGCCACTTTACGGAATACACACTACTGACATATCTCCTCCATAACCTAAATCTGACAGCACGGTTCAATGTTAGTCACATTTTACTAAGGTCTTCAAAAATCCAACCCTAATAAAGCCTTTCACCGGGTTAAGGGTTCTGGTGCAATATGTTTCTCAGACTCTCTATTTCTTCCTACAACACACACAGAACATGTAAGAGGTGTCCAAAATGTTAAGAGGACTACAACGCAGGATTGTGAAAGCTTTATTTCCATGGTTATTTTTGATCACAATATTTGCTATTTTTCTTCTTTTACAGGAAATTCAAGTATATGTCCTAAAAAGAATGTTTAGTCAGTAATGCCTCAATACACTTTATATAACTTATATATGCATTAAAATTATATATAACTATATAAGATAAGCAAACGTGTGTTTGACATTAACTTTAAATAGTGGCTTTTTGTTTGGCATCAGAAAGCATGTATGATCTTGATCATGGCCACGGGCTTGAAACGCATATAACAGAATATAATAATGGCATCTAATTAAACATTTCTATATTTAATCTTTGCAGAGAACATGTGATCGAAGTCTACTTAATGACTGCAATAACAAGCCAAAGCTTTTTTTTTCCCTGTTAAAGAGATTTCTGTTTTTACTTCTTGTCGGCCAAGGTGAAGAAAAAAATCAAACAACTGTAGACAACAAAAAAATACTTCATTCTACATTAACAATAATAAAAAAAAATATGCAGAGTTTGGTGGAAGCAAATGTTTAAATTTCACAATATCTCTTAGAAACAAACAAAACATACACAACTGCAAATGTATTCATCCATAAAAAAGGAAAACTTCCTCATCGACACACAAACCCTCTCCACAGACAATTCATTTATCAGGTATCCGCTCCAGCTGAGATTTCAAATTCCGCTCCCATAGCTTCTGGCTGTCTGAAAAGCCGTGCTTGCCTTTGTTAAATGAATTTGGCCCGGCGGATGTCGGCGTATCCCTAGAAGAGTCAGGACAACACACATTAACAATGGTGCATTGTAGATGAGCACATTATCATAGATTTAACCCCGCTTAGGCTTTGTACCTTCCAATATTTTTCATGCGCATTCTTGCTTCTGGGGGCATTTCCTCTGGTTCACTCTGCACATCAGAAAAATAAAAGAATTATACAAGGCTACAAAACAAAAAGTAACCTGACCAACAAGTTCTATATTTTCCATTTAGCCATTATTATACAAAGTTGTTGGCGCTATATAAAACAATAAATAATAATAATAAATAAATCAACGTCATACTTTCCTAGCCATGGGCATTGCTGCACTGCTGTAATGTTGAATCTACAGCCAAGAACGTTAAACGCACATAGTACTATCACTGCAGGAGAAACGTCCATTTTGGCGTTCTTAAATGGCAGTCAAACTTGCACCGTAACAAAATACCAGAATTAAAATCCATCAAATTTATTAGGCTTCGTATTCACGGAGTGTGACGGTAAAAATTCTCGCTTCAATGTCATAACATATCGCTTTTATAGGGGAGCCAGTAAATAAGGATCGTTTTGTATCCAGTTGGACTTCTTAGGCAACCTTAATATCCAGCTGCTGATAAAACGGAGGGCAATGGCACCATTGACAGAGCCGCATAAAAGCCAATTTAAATTTATATATATAAACCACTTCATGCTATTTGCTGTAAATTTATTACCAGGCATACACCTTTTAAATTAATGATTTTAATTGGAAGCAGCAGTTTAAATGTGACACGACAGAACTTACATCCTCGTCTTCGTTGAATACCGCAGCCACTGCAGTTTTTTTGGGGGCTACCGCTGGGGCAGCTTCCTTCGGTTTCTAAAAGAAGAAATAAAAAAGGAATTAAATAGAAGTGAACAGAATGTGTGATGCTACACATATATATTCACACCACAGATTAAGGCACTTATTTGTTTTGTACATGATGGATGAGCTATCTAAAAGATCGATGGTCCAATGATTCGCAGCGCATGTTAGTTCAGAAACTAGCAATGTATGGAAACTTACTAAGCAGGAATAGAAGCCTGACGGACGTGCCGGCAGCGGGGGTTGTCTGCGCTACGTCCATCAGCCGGCCCTGCTAGACACCAGGGAGTCTGGCAGTGCATTGGTAAGTGTATTATGAATTAAGGGGGCTATTGGTTTTCAAAATTTCTGTTTCTGTATAACATATGCTAACTGTATAATAGATGTTAAAAAAAGTTAATACGTGTATTCCTGTTTATTAGGTAAAGTACTGTTTTACCATTCCACTAATGTGTATTTTGTCTGTAAAAATATTTTTTCCTTTAAAATAGCACCAAACTTTTAGGCTGCGGCCTATATTCGAGCTAATACCGTATACTCCTGGACTTCTCAGGTCATAATTTTTAGGCTATCCTCAATAAAAGTTAAGTTGTTGCTTTCTTTCTTTTGCTTCAGTTGATGGCATTTCATCCAAACTGTAACGTGCACCGTCGACATGTCCCCAGTTAGCAAAACAGCGTGAAGCCTTGTGGAGAAAAGCCATGGAAACATACAAGCTAAGTAAAGTTAAGATGATACCAATAAAGGCGGCACCTCAACTCTACTTGTCTCCTGGAGCCAAACAAGATGCGATATAACGGCTCCTCCTGCAACCTCCTTGGAATAGTGGTTTCTAACCTAGCGTACACAGAGACACAACTAAAGCATGGATGTAGACACCCAGGGCAGGGTTGTCCAACCTGTAGTCCTCCAGTTGCTGCAGGACTACATCTCCCATACTCCTCAGCCAGCTAAGCCGGAAGAGCATTATGGGAGATGTAGTCATGCAGCAGGTTGGACACCCCTGCACTAGGGTGATGCATTGTTCGGCCAACACTGTTATATAGACATTTTGCACAATTCAAACATCTCAAGTTGTTCCGTACATTGGTACTAAGCTTGATGGATATAGAAGGTGCCTTCTTTGTAGTCTGCCCTCCGAACGCAAATCCAATCTTGGAGACTTTTGACAAGGGCTGGCTGGAGTCCTCCAACGGCTTATCTGCAGACCTTTTCTCTGCGTTGCGACTTGAGCTTTCTCCTCCATTGCTGGAAGAAACAGTCTTAGTGTTCACTGGTTTTTCTGCCTCTTCTTCTGGTCCTGGTGAAGTTGAAACAACTTACCAAGATGAGCATTTTATTTACTGAGCTGAATGATGGGAACAGCAACCACAAAAAAAGAAGTACCAAAAACAAAAATGGGCCTTAGTATTGGTGTAGGCAAAAAACCTACACCTATACATAGATAAATGCTAGCAGTCTGACTAGAATTAAACATATAATAATATGGTTCTATATGTTCTAACCAAAACGTTTTATTTCTAGAAGTATAAACATATATATTCTCCCCAAACTCACGATATCAGGGTTTGTACGTGCAGAGCAAACTGCACATTGTATACGCAATGTAATGACAGTGAACCAACTAATTCGTATATGACGAATATAGCCAATAGTTCGTAGAGGTAAAATTATGATTACAGTCACAGCCAAGCCAACATACAAACGTTCCAAACACTGAAAATTGGGCCCATATCCGCATATCACCTCCTTTCACTCGTTCCATCTTGTCCGCCATCTTGCAGGTCTAAGCAATACTGACGTCACTGTTTCTCACCCAGCTCCGCCCATCCAGTTACCATAGATAAATTGCCTGTAAAGATAGAGCGTTTTCCGGCTACTTCCGGGCTCGCCGTCACTGGTAGTGGATGTTTTGGATAAAATACTTGGAGGTAATAAAACGGACTGGCAGTGTGGCGTTACTACGGATGCCCACTTCGTTGCAAGAGAGCGGCTGCCGTGCAAACTGTGCTGCTGCGGTATTTAAAAACGAAGTATATGCAACTCTTAAGTTGTTTGTTTTTTTTTTAATGGCTCCGTCAAGATACGCCGTGAACGGAACTGTAGTTAATACGTGTTGTAGGAAAGGTGTGACTGGCCTTGCATCGTTAGATTAAACGCACTATAGCAACTGACTGGTAATTAGGTCAAAATCCCACTGTCATGCCTAGTCTTTGTGCGACCCGTATGAGAAAATCTTGCCTTACGGCAGTGTTTTCCGGCTGATGTTGCTTATTAACTGTTACAGCAAGTACGGGGCCTATACTATTTACAGCAGTCAGTTTCAGGAGACTGAAAAATCTACTTTCATGTGGTTTGTGACAAAATCTATGCAGTGTCATTTATTCTTTCTGTGCAATTGGTATATATATATATATATATAACCTTTTCTGGTTAACTTCCCAAAACCTCAATTGGACCACTATGTTTACATTATATAAACCTCACACATACCCCCCTATAAAGATAGCCAATTCATTTTGACAGTAATATTTTATTATACCTATAGCACATCGGGGCTTGGAAGAGTATTCTGGATAGAGCAGTTTTTTTGTGTATGTGAATATTATTAAACTTCTTCTTGTGTGTAAAAGGAATCAATTTCAACATTTCTGTGCATAGAATTAGACGATGCAGTTGATTAGCTTTTTTCCCCCCCAGAAACATGGCAAAAGACATGCAAAATGTAACCAGGCTCGTAACAAATTTAATAACAAATGTACAGAATAAAGCTATTGGGATGTTAAATTGTGTCTGATATCACTATTTCCATTGTTTTGTTTGTTTTTCTTGTTGTCTGGCTTTCAATGTTAGAAACCATCAAAGTCCATATTTTACCATTTTTGAGCGTATTTGTATTTTTTGACCTTGCTCTTTTCCCGTGAGTGACTACGTTCTATAAACCCTTCATGTTTTCTAGTTGGGACAAAGGACAATGCTTTTTTCCAGTCACCCTCCTCCTTTAAACTTAAAAGAATACATATCATCTGGTCAAGGGTAAGATTTTTAGCTCCGCTCTCCCACTTTAGGTACCTGTCTAGAGGTAAACGTGCAGTGGTCAAATTCAGCCGTTTAGCATTTGCTAACGACAATCCCGTTTGCTGGCATCTGTCAACTATGGAGCCAACAATGTAAACTTTATTATGGTCAAATCTCTTCAACTCATTAGGAGAATCTGCTGTCAGGTAAACAAGCTGATCCTGTGGGAAGATGTCTACATGGGACTTCTCAGTGGCAGTTACAAGTACATTATCCCAAGCTCCGGTGTACCGCTTCACCAGTTCCTTATGGTATGGTCCATTAGGCTGGAGGCTGCAGAAGTGGAGGTGGAAAGGATCTTTAGCTCTTCTGTTCCATCCTTCAGACAGCATTAACTGATACACAGTATTCTCTAGTTCATACCGTGACATATGGTTTTCATATACCATGTCAAACACAAGAGGTTGTCCCAATGTCATTGCCTGTACAACTCTCCATCGGAGCAAGTTATCAATGGAGCTATCCCAGAACTTTAAAAATAAGGTATTTTTCACTTCTGTACTTGCTACTGCTGGTTCAGTCGGTGTCTCCATCTTAGCTTTCTGAAGCTCTTGCTTCTTTTTAATCCTGTTCTTTTTCTCTGTTTCCTTAATTGACAAGAATTTTAAATACTTTTTCCGCGATGAAACAGAAGAAAGCTCCACAAGGGCTTGTACTTGTTCTGTAGTCATGGATGTTGGCACAGCTCTGCCTGCCAGTCTCCACATTTCTACCAGTTCTCTCATGCTGGCCAGTGAGGGATCCTCTTGTGTTTCTGAGTTCAGTTCCATCTCAGTACTTTGGGTATCAGATTTCATAATAGTCTTCCACTCATCTAGGTCTAACTTTGTATCTTCTGCCCTCAGGCACTGGAACAAGCTTATCGTTCTGTATAGCGATTGCTGACAAGGGACTCTTAAGGATGAGCAAGAGATTCTTCCTTCCTGAACAAGAGTATGAAATGCAGATGAACATCTAATGGTTCGAGTCACCGTATTCAGTAATCTCATTTTAGATGCAACACAGAAAGCCATCTACAAATACAAACATACAATGTGTTAGATTAAGCATATACATAAAGCCATCTACAAATACAAACATACGTGTTCGATAAAAAAAAGCATATACATATACAGTTATATTGCACAGGTGGTGTTACTGACAGCCTGAAATAAATAGGTGTAACTGATTTTCATTTTAGTTCCGCCGCAGCTGACCACTAACATGATGCCTACGTAGCCACAGGCATAATACCTTTCTGCAGTGACTCACATGACTTTCAGCACAAATAACACCCAACAAACGTTATGGTGGGGTAAAGGTGACAGAAAACCCCTTCACTTAAAATTAGGGCGGTAGCAGAGGCATTTTAAATGCTAATGTACAACCCCAAGAAGCCAGACGACTTTCTTTTCCCACAGGAATCTTGGAGCGCTAGTACCACTGCAAGGTATTCTCGGTAGGTGTATGCTAATTGAGAACAATCGCCCTTTTGCCTCTATATATACTTTATACATGGACCCCTTGGAGCAAATGCCCGCTGTAATAGACAGCCTTTAAACAAAGCCCTGGACTGTGACACAATTCTTTCCCACACAGAAGATGCTTGTTTAACGTAAAAGCAGAAGAGAATACAATACATATTCAAACGCACTACCGTTCTTTAATAGAAATAGTTTCATTAGCCTCTCTCTGCCCTGCAGAAAATTTCTGGGTTAAAAAAGACCATGAGACACACTGTTTCCTTCACTGATGTATCCGGGGGATTTTTGGTACATCTGAAAAATATGGTACCCGTTTTATCCCAAACATTTTACACTTGTTTTTTTATTATTATTGTGTAAATGCAGTACCAGAACGTGAATATTGGAAAGTTCCTAAATCAAATTAAGAGGAGGCATGGCCGTGCTGTCGTATTTGGTAGACGTATCATAGGCAATGATGGCTAACCTTGGCTGTACAGTCAACCACGTTCCACCTCTGTTACAGTTTGGCCGGGTTTTCAACTACCGCCTCCTGTTAACAATCCAAGAGAGAATAAGGTTAGTGCAGCGTCACGCTTCCAAGTGTCACGCTTTAAAGACAAGGTTTGCAGGATAGTTGTAGTTTCAGCTGCCTTCCCTAAAGATTTCAAAGGACCGACACCAGTGAGGTTCTGCTGGAAGAAGAGCAGAGCTGGTGCTACAAAACGTATCCTTAAATCAGGGGTGTTCCTAGATATTTGCTCGCTTATTCAATTACGCACCGTAAGGGGCCAGATTGGGCACAAGTCTTCATAATACAGAGTAAAATAATTGAGCTAAAACTGCTGATCACCTGCCTCGTTACTCATTGATAGCTACACATTAAGGAGAAAAGACATAATTTACCCAATTTGATTTATCCAAACTGCTTGACTTTTAGGACTGTGGACTATTAAAAAGCACCTCAGGGACAGAACGATTAACAGAGTGACTCGTAAGGAATATGCCACTGTGACTGGAATGGGAGCTGCAGACTGGGACAGTTCTCATTGCTCTCTGGGTTGCAATGCTTCTGAGCCACCCGCAATCACTGAAACCCCCATATCATCCACTAGATACCCCACCTTGTATAACGTGCCTATCAACGTTACTCTCGATCCCATGCCACACTACTTTAAATCACATAGGGGATATAAAACATCTGATGTCAGCACCTTCAGTCTTTATTAACTGTGACATGTCACACAAATGCATGTAGACGAGAGGAGTTAAAATGTTACAATTACCGCATAACGTCAAACCAACACAATAACGTCTGTCACCCCCTACAGTTACCGTGGCTGGTTGATCCAGACAGAGGTCACTCTCCCCATGTGCCGCGGCGCGCATACAGCATGAGGCATACTCACAATAGTTCAGCTTCACTTCCGCCACACTTTCTGCAGTGACAGCCTCCGAGAACTCACTTCCGCTTCCGGTGGTAAGACAGCAGACTTGGGGGCGAGTATTGCAGGTGCCCGTCTCGCGCACAGGGATCACGGATATGTCAGGGTTGGTGTGTAGGTAATAGAAGATGGTTGGGTATCTTTCTGGTTTCTTCCACGTGTCGCACTCCTGAGCCGGGTCACAGTGGAGGCAGGGAGCAAAGTTACAAACATCCAGCCTTCTGACAGGGCGGTCTGTGTCTCAAGCGGTCCCTCTGGTCATCACTAGGACGTTATTTTGTGTTTTTGCGTGATTGCCCAACAGGTATGCCTGTTAATTAATGGCTGTTAGCATACTCTGAGGTATCAAGCAACTGACTGCTTCTGAGGTAAATGAGTCTGTTCGTGGCCATCAGAATGGAATTAACGGCATACCTTTGTGTATATCTTTAGTGACCCCAATATAAACCTTTACCAGAGAGGTAGGGGCAACTACAGATACCCCGTACGGCCCTTCCTGCTCCCTGGAAAATATTCCTTAGGCTTTAGTTCCCCTGTAGGGCCATTTCCAGGTGATTTGAAGCGTTGCCTAAAGAATCGGCTCGGTGTGGTGTTTGAGCGTTGACAGCCACCCATAATATCAGGTGACTAACAATAATGGAAGCCTCCTGGTCTGCAGATAAAGGCTTATCGCCCCCCCCTCAAAAAAAAGACATTTCCGTCAATTCTCACCTACATTACTGTATTTTATGCTCAAGGAGATAATACTTTCTCCATGGGACTTCCGCATGATGGATGCTTTGGAATCTAGGAAAAGATACAGAATCTAAGATTGGGGTTTAGAGACATATGTTTAATAATTTATAGTTTTCCTTCCATTCTACTATTTCTACATGAGTATACTCGACGATACCATCTGCTAGAAGTTACAGCCTTTTTATGTTTTCGCATAACTTCACTATTTTATTGTGCTGCAGAATCTGTGGACGCTATAAAAGTAAAACTCCATAAAACATGTTTCCTTTTCGTTTCAACGGAAATGCATTTCTAGCTATTTACTGTGTGAAGTCCTACCACCTTTTTGTTTTTCGGAAAAGCTATTTCTTTTAATAGTAAAAAATGCTGTTTGTTGATGAAGCCATGCATACATTGTAATATTGCATTTTTTTTTCCTTGCAGAAACTGGTCATCGTGAATGCGCGCCATCACTGAATATGAGTTTCCTGCTGCCTAAGCTGAGCACTAAAAGCGAGGTGGATCAAGCGATAAAAGCAACAGCTGAAAAGGTCTTAGCCCTTCGATTTGGAAGAGATGATGATCCAGTGTGTCTGCAGCTCGATGATATTGTAAATCACGTACTTCCCTTTCATATTAAGTTAATATTATTAACTAAAGGAAGCTTTGAATACAATGTGATTTTATTTATTCCCAGCTTGCAAAAACAGCGCACGACTTGAGTAAAATGGCGACTATTTATCTTGTGGACGTGGATCATGTACCGGTTTATACCCGATATTTTGACATCAGCTACATTCCTTCTACAGTATTCTTTTTTAATGGACAACACATGAAAGTGGATTACGGGTAAGAAGGATTTCCTATTGTGGTTTCATTTTTATATGGAAAGATGTGTATGTATGTATGTATGTTTATCTTTAATAGAAATTCCAATTCGTATCTAATTATTTTGAAACTTGGCCTGCAATTTCCAAAGGTAGGACCTTTCCGCTACTACAGAGCAGTACTCAGGAAGGAAGAGTGCATATTAAAGTACTTTTCTGTGGTCCAGTGATTGAAATCTGTAGTAGTGGTCTCTGCACAAGCGCATGGGGGTTTGAATAGAACCCCATCTGCAGTGTTCATTGAGGTAGCACTGGAGCTGAACGGAGGTAAGCATGTAAAGTGCAGGGAACATATCTAGCGTTGGCAAAAAACACAAACATTTAAATGGACTGCAAAGCAATCATATACACTAAAGTGAATGCGATGGCTGTAGCGTCCCAAAAGGTGCTTTGCATGCGGTATCGGTAACACGTCTTTAAACATTGCTTGAATCTTAATTATAACAAATACAATGTGTTACTTTTACAGGTCGTCAGATCATACAAAGTTTGTTGGAAGTTTTAAAACGAAGCAGGATTTCATTGATCTAATTGAAGTGATCTTCCGGGGAGCAATGCGTGGAAAACTCATCGTGCAAAGTCCTATTGACCGAAAGAACATTCCCAAATACGATCTTCTGTACCAGGGAGTGTAGGAAGCAACGGGTGATATGCCACAAAACAAAATAGCAGAGTGCGTGAAAATCAGACAGTCATCTGCTTCAGGTTTCATGAACACAGTATCTGAGCACTGTTTAAAACTTTGCATAAGAACCTTATGTAGGCAAAATATGAAATGGCAGAAAGAAAAGTATTTGTTCACACTGAAAGTTAATGAAGTTAATGAAAGTGTTGGTTTAAGATATCTTCTTATAGTTCAGTGTACAACTTTTTCAACTGTTTTTCTTTGTAAATAAATGATGTATTAATAAAAACGTGGTTTTCTAGTACAAAATTATTTTTAAATTATATTATTTTTACTATTTAAAAAACTTTTTTTCCCCTCTCATTTCTTTGAAGAGGGAGATACTACCTCTCCCTGTTTTCACTTTTATCCCCACTGCCGCTGATCGCGGAATAGTCTCCATGCATGGCTTCCTCTTTAAGCATGTACTATTAGGTTAAATGTTATTGTCAGACACTGTACACAATGACCTGGGTTTGCAATTCTTTTTAAGGCAATATATATACAATCGGACTGAATACTTTAGGCATCACCTGTTCCTACACAATCCACAGAGTGCACACTGAGAATTCCTTAAGTGACATTAAGTGCTCTATATATAGCACAAAGGAATGTATAGTTTGTTCGGCTGGAGTATCGCTTTAGGTCAGAGCCGTGAATTTCCTGGCCACAGTCATGCCAGATTTGTAGCATAATGTTTAGCAGAGTGTGAGTTGTGTGGAATCCTGAGCTAGACAAGTTGTGTCCTCAAAGACCATGCTTGTCATCCCTGCTCAAGATGCAGACTGTACATTTATTTATTCAATCTACTATTTTGATACACACACACAAACTGCTACCTTGATATACACACACACAATCTACTACCTTGATATACACACACACACAATCTACTACCT
>VKOC01014782.1:0-32500 GCA_009364415.1 Spea multiplicata
TGAAGGAGACCATCATGGGAAGAGCATATGAGGTGGGCACCGCTGACGAGTGAACTCCAACGGCGAGGGTTGCATTACAGCTGGGGTTACCCCTTCAGTCTGAATGTCCGGATCGATAATACTGTTGCGTCGCTGAGATACCATCATGAGCTTGATGCTCTTCACATCGGCACCCGGGCACCCAGCGGACCGTCTACTCCGCCGCCGAGAGGTCTCCAGAGTCCGAGGCGGGACAACAAGACTTGACCCCTGCTCCTCCAAGGGCTGATGCCCCTCCGAGAGCTTGTGTGAGAAAGGAGTAACGGCTGTCCGGTGCAGTGAGTAACCCCCGGGACAGTGACTTTGGCCTCATTTATTGCTTCTTGGCCTTGCAGTTTAGTTTTCTGTTTTCTTCTTAGTTCTGCATCATGGTCCCCGCCGTATTACCTTGTGCTGTGGCGGGAGTAGATAGCCCCCTCAACTACGGTGAGAGAGGAGGGGTTATTTGGTACACGGACAGAAGAATACACCCTCAGACTCTGTGGTGTTTGGATTTCGAGACTCTGATGCTATCACTTTAACCCTATGTTAACTATATCATGTGCTGAGGTATGTTTCATGTTAAACTGTGTACATCATTGCACTTTCCTTTATGGCTTGATATTGTGCCCCCCTCTGTGCCGTCCACTGCTGTCTGTTTCGGGTTGTGCTAGATGCATCCCTATACTTACTGTTTTTTGGTTTTTTTTAAAGCTTCGGGACTCCGATACTGACACTCCGTCTCTATTTTTACTATGCCAAATGCCGAGATATGTTTTCTGCTGAATTGTGTACATCACTGCACTTTCCTTTATAGCTCGGTATCGAGGCCCACTCTGGACTGCGTCGCAGCATTGCACTGTACGTTCTGTTTCCTATGCCATATGCTAGTATCTGTTTTGGATTGTACTGTGTGCACCACTGCACTTGCTGTCATAGCTTGCGGTCCCCGCCCCCTCTGGGGTACATTGAGGTATTGCATTACACATTTTACACTAATTACGATGGCTACACTCGGTGGGGGAAGAACTTAATTTAATTTTTTTTTTTTTTTTAAGGGTACTTCATTGCTCCTGCTTCTGTTCTATTTATACATATTCCTTTATGTCGTGGCGGACATTTATGTATCACGCTGGGCAGTTGTTATTTGCATGGCGCTACTGCCCGCTGTACTACGCACACACATGCATTACGTTATCGGGTGTTATTTGGAACAATGCAGTAGCTTCCGCCCTATTTCCCTGCCTAACGCAGATCTCAAATTATTCTCTAAAATTTTGGCCAACCAGATGCAACGTTTTATCCCGTCCCTGGTGCACCCTGACCAAACTGGTTTCAAGCCAGGACGTGAGTCCTGAGATAGCATGCTCAGAGCGGTGAACTTGATGCACTATGCGATAACTTCCAAGACTGAAACCATCCTCCTGTCAACAGATGCTGAGGCCTTTGACAAGTTAGATTGGTCCTTTATGTTCGCGTTCCTGGATCATATGGGGTTTTGGACCCAACATGCGGCGCTGGGTCCCCTCCTTATATTCCCACCCCTCAGCTAGGATTAGGGTCAACAGGGTGTTAACTGACTCCTTCCCCATCGCGAATGGGACTAGTCAGGGATCATGTTTACTGACTAGGCTCCGATTTCAGACTTCTTACTAGATAAAAAATTCCGACCCTCTGACGCTATCCTACCCGCCAGACCACCTACTCCTAGACAACATGTCATGGCGCGTGACTTTACTACTTTCGAGCTCTTGTGTACTAGGTCATCCCTCCCCACGGCGTTTTGATCTTATATCAACTTCTTTTACGGGCACAAAATACTGTCTGATTGCGCTTCCAAGGCTTCTGGGAACAGGCGCTAAAGCTCTGCTTAAGCCCAACCGACTGGAACAAAATCTTTCTCCTCACCCATAAAAGCTCATGTAGTACGAAACTGCAGGAAACCTCGTACAAACTCCTGACCCGTACAAACTCTGTCCCCTGATGTACTCCAACCAGTTTTTGTTCCCTTATTGTGACAAAACAATAAAAAATATTTTTGCAAAAATAATAAGATTTCTAAAACGTTATCACCCACAAGGACCAAACTGGACACACACTCTTTACTTTACCCTGGTAAAGTAGGCTTTTTATTATTATTATTATTCTAGCAGCACCCAGAAATCTGAATTTTGATGGCTTTTATGCTTAGATTGTAAACTCTTCTATTTTTGTATATTTTGTATGCTATGCAAATTTGCAGGTCCTGACCAAACCTTAAGGTTGAGAAGCCCACCTGCCACAAAGGAGCCTCATTAATGGTGTCCAGAGAAGACTACAAATAGCTTGAGTGTCTCATTTGGGTTTAACTGCCGTGCCATTGATTCAGAGCCTTTGTAAGCAATATAGCCATGAACAATTTGATAGGACTTGCCAAACTTGGGGAACTTAGTGGCAGTCTAAGCAATATATGGGCATACAGTGTGATGGAATCCCCAATATTTATGCCTTAGATAGGTGTTTTTTGAATGGTTACACTGGGCACACACTGAATTCTTGCTTTGTTTTGTAAAGTAGGCTTTTCACAGTAAAACTGTGATTTTAGTGCTTGGGTGCATATTTTACAGATGACACTTTTTACGAAGTTCAAATTTTCAGACTTGACTGTGAATGTTGTACGAAAGGCTACTAAAACTTGGCATAGTTGGTCACCATGTGTGTCCAATTATTTCCGTGTATGTGGTCCTCACAAACGCCAGCAGTTAGAACTTGGCTCTGTCAAATGGTTTTCAGCTACCAGCCACCACTCTTATGTGTTCAGCCAAGCCACACCAAATGGAAATGTACTAAAAGAAATGGCAGGAATAAAACAAAAAGTGAGTGAATTATCGTTACTGTGGCAATCTGGACCAAATTCATAACTCAGTGATGGTCCATTTTACTTTAAAAGTACTCATCGAACGACATCAACAAATAAAGATCAGGAATTTATATTATGAAAGATATACTTCAGTAATATAAACTATATACAGTATCAGTGTGTGTGCAAATAAATATAAATTTATATTTTGCTGGCAGTATTTATTTATATTTCTTTTTTTTTATCATGAGGGCATGGCAAACTATACTTAACAATTTTGAGTTTAAAAGCTCAAGAAAAAAAATCATGCTTCACTAGGGACTTTAAATAGGTTCTAGCATTTAGTTCTAATATATTCTACGCTAATATACTTTATTTGCTGGACTTTTGCTACACTTGTCTCACATACTTAACTATTAAGTTCTTTAACAATGGTATGAATGTAGTTGCTAGACATGACATGAGACATCCTGAAGTCTAGTTAGTATATGTGCCTGTGCAAAGTAGACTAATTTCTGATTACTATTCAAAAACACCACATACAATAAATGTTCTGCCATGGGATGAAGAATGATGTAGACTGGCCAGCAGGGGGCATGTAACATAAAACCAAGATGCTGTCTTTTTACATCTATCCCAGTTGTGCTATAGTTATGAGAGAATGCCTGGAAAAAACTCAAATAAGGATTTTGTTACACTGCTGCCTACTTTTTGTGTTTTGACTGTTAAGGTATACAGACACATATAATGAAGCTGTACTAGCCACAAATATGCCTGACTTGATATTTGTACATGCAAACTTAGAGAATCGGAGAATTACTAGGATTTATTGATTTATATAGCATCATCTTATTCCAGGACACAACATTTAGTACATCACTTAATAATTTTGGGTACTCCACAGCATGGCCAAATCGGGCATCTATTCAGTTCATTGGCTATACTATACATTATGATGGGCCAACACCAGTACGCTTCTGCTGCAGTCTCCTTACACACTAAATTATGCATTAAATAGGGCCAGATCAGCCTTTTTTCTTGCTAGAGAGACTTTAATAATGAAAAGTGAGGGAGTTGCAAGCACAATTCTCCTGCAAAGTTTCAACTCCAATGTAATAATAATAAAATAACCTCCCATCCAGGTAGATTCCTGCTCCAATAAACTATACATTTTCTTACAGCCCACATGAGAAGGTCATTGCATTGTGACATAAGCAGGACACAATTTAGTCTGAAACAGCGATAGCATTTAACTCCACACGTTTATACGTTGTACGTGGTATTAAGGGGACACTCTCAGAGAACCACCATAACAATGCATATGAAAGTACCCTTGTTAAACCTAGGCCCAGAGTGTTTACTGAGCCAACACTGTCGCTGACAGGTGGTATTGGCTAAACACATCACACGCAAAATAATATAACTGGGGGGTTTGGAAAGGGGCAAAAGCATTTTCAGTAGGGACACCACAAATATCAAAAGGGACCTCTGCGCTACCATACGCATCAAAGGGACACTGCAGCAATCATACACACGTTAATGCATATGATAACTGTGTGGTCCCTATTCATGGTGTTCCCCATGAAAATCTAAGGGGAATTCTGTGGAATACCCTTAAATGAAGGTGCCCCCTTCCCAGCTGTCCACCTATTTTCTATGCTAAACAAATCTCTATGAACGTGACACTCACCTACAGTCAGCTCTAACGCTGACTCAGCAAGACCCCGGTGCACATGGGGGGAAAGCATTACCACTGATTGCACTTCAAGCACCCAATGAGTGGCAAGAATCATCAGGCCAAAGAGGAGAATGGCAGCTATAGCTCTGCAGCTGATGTTTCTACCTTAGCTAAGGGTTTTTACCCTCTCGTTTCTCAAGAACGAAGGTTGAAGTACTCACAGCATAAATGCACTTCTACCAATGTCAATAAAGCTCCATATGGACAATGACTGGATGCCAAATGATTGGTGTATGCAAAATGTACAGGTCCGTGGAGAGGAACACCTTTGTTTCAGTGAGAATTATTGGAGGTATTGCTAGGACCAGGTCCTCAAAGTACATTTTGTACACAGAGCAGGTAAGCAGACAAGCTAAGGTCATACACAGAGCTGGATGCTAGGTACCAAATTGTAGCTGCTGTGACCATTCTGATCTCCCAGATGGTGGATCCTCCTTCACTGACCCTGGGTGCGATGCTTCTTCACCATACTCCGCTGGCGATGTCAGCTTACAAACGGTCACTCACCATTCACTTCCTCTATGTGGTGAAATGTTTTATACCCCTTTATTGGAAAACATTATAGAACCCCATATATTAGGGACTGGGTGGACAGGGAGGAAAAATTGTATCACGAACGATACTTACCTCCACGGCGGGTATGCTCATGGGCATATGAACCAGGGGGAAGAGATCCCCCAGTAAATCATGCGGGGGGGGGCGATAATGAAGAAATCCCGCCCAGGGCTGTAGGAACCCCCCCAATCGAAACGCCGTACGGCACCCTGCCACCACCCGCCTCAGCGATGCCCTGGTGGTGGGAGCGCAGGGCCTCTGTCCTTCACGATGACCTCAGCACGATAAGTAAACTACAGAGGGGGTAAGGAGAGGGTAGATGAAAACGGAAAAAATTAAGTGTGAAAACGGGGGAGAGGGGGTAGATAGTGAGATGGGGTAGATAGTGAGAAGGGGGAGAAAGGGTAGATAGTGAGATGGGGTAGATAGTGAGATGGGGTAGATGAATGAATTAATATGTGGATGAACTGTGTAAATGAGTGAGAGAATGAATTATTTGTGTGAATGCATTAATGGATATGTGTAACACGGGTGGATTTAGGGAAAGGCAAAGATGGCTCAAGCAGGGTGTTTACACCTTCGGGACCAAGATGGCACAGACAGGGTTGCTAATGGGACAACGTTGGCTCACGCTGGGCTGTTTGGGGACAAAGTTGACTTACTAATCTGTTTGTGTAACCTGGGTGCGGGTCAGGTTCTATGTGGGGAATGTGGAGACCAGGACTGGCCTTTGGGTTGTGCAACCTGTGATATATGCCTGTAATTTAGGGGGTTTCTATCTATACCTTTAATGCTGAGTTTACATGTGATATCCAGTTGATTTATACCTGCAGAGCTGGGTTTGTATTATTCAGTTGATCTATATATGCACGTGCCGTTTCGAGTGTTGTTTATTTGATCTATACCTGAACTACAGGGAGTAAGTAAAAGAGAGGTATTGCTTAGTGAATGAGGGGACAAAGGGACTCTGGGGATGATTACAGGGAGAGGACCTCTCAATGTCACAGTAGGGTCTGAAGAAGGCAAGACTACATTGACTCTCGCGGTCTTCCCCTCATCTGCTGTTAGCGTGGCAAATATTTTTTTTGGTGTGGGAACTTTTCCAACTTTAATAATTTTTTTTGATAATGTACGCCATGTATTTTCTGCTGGATACTAAAATAATATATACATATATAAAGAAAACTAGGCTTGGTTTATTAGGTGCACAACTTGTGGTACAATAAATTATACACAAGAATATTAGAAAGTGAAGACAGACCTCACAGCACAATAGTTTATTTTAACCACTGGAATTTACAGGAGCGTTTCACATTACCTCCTCATACTCTAACTACCTCCCTTACCCTCCACTCTCTTACTAACTCACTCCCTTACCCTCAATATAACTGTCAGCAGAGGGTGCACTTTTGGAATTTTCTTTCTTTTAAACATAGGAATGCGTACTTTTGGCAGCTTTTTTGGGCAGAACTTTTATATAGGACCAACTCAACCCTCCTGTGAGGAAAGGCTCACTGGTCTTATCCCTTTGTAAAGCATATAATGTTCCACATTTAACATTAACATTTCTATGTCAGAAATCTCCTGGTCAGACGCATTGAGCATTTTGATTGCATGCATACATTATTTTTACCAGTTTTTTTTAAGTTATATATTATTGTACGTGTGTTTGCAAAAAAAGAGATGGGGAGAAAGTGGGATAGCGAAGAAAGAGGTATCTGATAGGGGAAATGCTATCCCCCCAGATTCTTAGGGGTTCCATGGGTATGCTTAGGCCTGCCACATTTCCCTCCCGCAACGCTCGATCCGGCAGCGTGGAGGGATGCCTCCAATTTAGGCTGTGCATGCCCAGAAGCTGGATTTTTACTATGAAAGCCCTATACACCTGAAGGCAGGTGTGTAGTTGCATTGTAGCGCCTCTCAGTATAACTTGGCATGTTATTTCTCCTGTGGGCCTGACCTTCCCTACCTGACCCAGTTCATTCCTACCTGTACCTGGTAGCCCCAGTGATTGACTTCCCCTTTATGACTTTGGCATGTTCTCTGGATTAGATTGTCTCTGCTGCATGACTTCTGATGCCGACATTTTTCCATGTACCTGACTCAGCATTTGGGATTTGTCCTTCATGCTCCTACGGCTGGCTCCAGTTAATCGCCACCTACTCCTGCTACCCAGAATGGGGCTTGCGTGTGGTCCCCTACTGGTGACATCGCAGGTAGGGCCATTCCTTGAGCCACGGCTCCTTTTTCTGAGCTTCAGAGCTTCAGACCTAGATGGTCCTGATAAACTGGTTAAGCAGGCTTCAGCCTATATGGCTACAATTCGCCTACTCTTCACCATTCAGCCACCTTACACCCCTTACTTCTTTACATCTCTATTTCTCTCTGCCACCCTTTTTTCTCATTGGGAGAGAGTGGGTGGTATGGGCAGACAAAAGATTCAATAGCAATGCCCCCTTCAAGGCGGACGGCCTGTTAGAAGGTCCCTGAGTGAAGTCCCATAAAATGAACATTTGAGCAAAGATGTTTAGCAAGAGAGGCACGGCTCACTACCTAGCTCAGATATACGGTATATATTCCAAATAAACACCCTCTTTTTCCATACATGATACATGCACACAGGTTGATGGTTCAGCATTCATCACATTGTTCATGAGAACTGGTTACCAGGTGTACCTTAAGATGGTACTCAGGCATGTGGCCCATATGCACAGTTATTTTGTGCCAGTCCTTGTAAACCCTCCACCCTATTCTTTTTTCTGTATCCTATTGCTCAGTTTATTCCAGCGGGGGAAAAAGTTAATAAAAATGTGATTTATAAACTCAAAAATAGTGTGAAATAAATCATTTAACTTAGCAAAGCTTGAATATTTGTATTCACATGCTAGAAAATGAAAGGTTGGATTTACTGCCCCTTTAAATTCTTCACAGATTGTGTGATTCTCTGGAAAATTAAATTACAATGTACACTTTTTTTTCAGTATTGGTCAATGCAGCGAACCTTGAAAGTCGGAATATTTCCCTCTTGCATATAGGTGCTAAAATATTCCTCATATAGTATGTGTTGGTAGGTTAAAGGCAACTCATAAACCTTAACCAGGATATAATGCCTCTACCTGAGTTATGCAATTCTGATGCATTGAGGAAACAAGTTGGGAAAGTCAAACAAAACTATCACTCAACAGAAGAATATTCTGTCATGGAAAGGTAATAAATGCAAAGCGACCAGGATCTGTAAATAACATGTTCATTTTTATTTAAGATCCTTAAGTCAACATACTTTTAAAAAAACTTGCAGTCTAACTAAAAAGTCCAAAAAATAAGAGGGTGTCCATTAGAAATAGGGTATGGCGCAATATTAGGGAAAAAAAATACTTTTGAGATCATGGAAGTTCAACAATTTTTTGTTGGTAAATTTATAGTATAGAAGTAATAGTTTTGTTGTTATTGGTTATCCTGCAATAAACCTTTGCATGTAATAATAATAGTTATTTGGCCATGTGTTTATATTTAATTAGTGGTATGCTGTGTTATTAAACCTGGTTTATTTGCAATGTATTACAAAGGTAGAGATATAGGTAGGCATGAGATAGGGGAATAGTCATTGATTACATGCATACCAAAATAAAACAAAGCAACAACAAATAACTAAACAATAAAGTTCCTGAAAAATTGCATGTGAGATTCACTCAAACACATGAGCAAATTCAGTAGAATTATGTTTGGTTTTCTACTAAATCTTCCAAAAATAACAATGATTTATCCATCAGCAACAACAAAATACATATTATTTGCCCTGTTTGATGTGTGCTGTTAAAGTAAAAGTATTTCATTTGGGCTTTCCATTTTTTAGCTGAGGTACCCAATTAATAAAGTTTCATTATTAAATACAAAGCCACAATGTTGAAACCTTTGTTACAACAGAAACGACAGGCTATGTATAAAAAGTATTCTAGCGCAAAGTATGAAAAGAAGTATAATACCACGGTGACCAATGCAATGGCCCAATTAGCAGGGATATTCCATTGATTGCTATGGTGATACAACTACTTTTCCAACTTTAATAATTTGTTTTTGATAATGTACGCCATGTATTTTCTGCTGGATACTCAAATAATATATCCATATATAAAGAAAACTAGGCTTGGTTTATTAGGTGCACATCTTGTGGTACAATAAATTATACACAAGAAAATTAGAAAGTGAAGACAGACCTCCCAGACCCCTCTACATTACCTCCTGATACTCTTACTAACTCACTCCCTTACCCCTTCACTTTCTTGCTAACTTACTCAATTACCTTTTTTGAAACTTTTCTCACACACTATATGTGCAGCTGCACTTTTACCACAGGATCGCTATTTATAAAAAATTGCGCCAAGCCAGCCCGGCACTGAATCTAAAAGATAAATGAGCTCTTTTACGCTGTTGAAATTCATAATATACATTACAACTGGTAAGCAGGTTGTAACTACACCCATGCACACCCTCAATATTTGGAAGTGTCTTTTAAACATAGGAATGCGTACTTTTGGCAGCTTTTTGGGGCAGAACTTTGCATTATATAGGACAAACTCAACCCTCCTGTGAGGAAAGGCTCACTGGTCTTATCCCTTTATAAAGCATATAATGTTCCACAGCGTTTCTATGTATCTCCTGGTCAGACACATTAAGCATTTTTGGCTTCCCTAAGGAACAATAGCTGGTCAGTTCTTAGAAGTCTGAAACAGTTGGCCTTTCTGCTGGCCACCCTGTACCATCTAACAGGTATGGGGAGACTTAAACATAAATCCACTAAGGGGAAATTTTTGAAGAGTTGGTGGTTAAATGGCTGCATGAAGAATGACCCCCAATAAAATACCCTAGGTTATCTGTTTCCTTTTGTAGGGCAGTTCTGGCTTCTGTGATCAGTGGAAACATACCAAATTTGAGAAATGTACAAAAAAATACCATATATATGTGCCATATAATAGCAGCGATTTTCAAATAAGGACAAGTAAATGATTATGTTTTGGGGCAATTTTCAGCTGCTCTAATTGTGCGCAGAGTAATATATTTGGAATACTGTGAAAAATGTGACTATATGATGGATTACATATATAAATATATCATAAGAAATGTGATCCTATTATAAAATAACTTGTGGGTACATTACATAGCCCAGGTCATGAAGGAGTTAAATGATATGCACCTATGAGAAATGGCAAGATGTTGTGAGATCCTCATTCTACATACAGAAAATTGGGACCTGCATCACTGGCCATTTTAATGGATTAGTCTCCAACAGCCTGGTATATTCAGTTTAGTGGCTTAGTCTTCTTGTCCTTGTAAAATGAACACTTTTTTAAAGGGACAGTTTCATGTTCCATACAGCCATAAATACCAAAGTATGCATTCATTACCTGTAGCGAAAAGATAAAAATAACTTTAGGAGAGGCTACAGCACACAATTATGGCTGCGTGAAGCAATGTGCGCATTGGCACGCAGAAGGTGTATTCATCTGAATGCATCTCCTGTAAGGGGCTTAGGGGCAGGAAAAGGGGGCAAATACATGGGGGGTGGGTCCAGTGAATCTTATGCATTTGCAAGGGAAAGAAAACTGCATTTAAATGTGACCTTTATGAATACTTTTACTCTTACCAAATTGTCAAATTACCAGAAATAACAAATGTAAAATAACATAAATAGTTGACTTAAGGCCATAGTTTGTAATGTTATTCCTATTATAATAATAATGCTTAAGTGTGATAATGATGCACAAGCTACATTGGCTGCTGTGTAATTAAGGTAAGACAGGTTATCATTATATAATGTATTTATTTAGTGGTAATAGTTTACTGTACTGCTGTACAATGTGTTATAAAGTCAATAAAATTGTAGCACAGAGACAGGTGTGGAGCAATCGTCTGAGTAGTCTTTAAAGAGCCTCGCCTATTGTTGAGCTTTAAGCACCTTTAAAATGCACCTGTTTTTGAACAATATCTAAACTCTTTTCTTATCAAGAAATAAGATAAGACAATAATGAGGTTGACTGTTTGGGGTGCGGTCCACTAATTACTGTTTGTGAGGGGCAGGTTCCATTCTATTGTATTTTACAAATCTCACTGGAACAGCATTTTTACCTAAAGTTTTTCTTGACACATTTCACTATTTTTAATATATAAAATCTTCCGTGTAGTTACATTTGAAGCGTATGATTGGCATTAAACTTGTACACATGCCCACTCCTTAACCACCTTCACCTTATAGCTTACCTTATGTTTCCTTGATGTAATTCACTTGTTATCTAGGCCTGTGATTTCTAAATGTTTTGAGAATGTGGACGGCTTTAAAAAATGTGTTGCTTGTTGAATATGTGCAAAGAGTGCGTATGGCCTAGAGAAGTTGGGGTGTGGGGAATCTTGTTGTTGTCACAATTTGTCTTATGCGGCATCTGTTCATTTAGGAAGCCTGTTCACGGATCCAATGGAACATACATATCCAGGTGTTCAAGTTCAACTGGTTGCAAACTAGCTCATTACTCCTAAATCAGGTACACATGGCACACCCAAAAGGTTTTCCAGTAAAGCCCGACTCTGTCCACTGTCACTTTTCTACTAAACCACAACCATAGTCTCCCACAAAAGAACCCTCCAGGTAAAACATAACCTCCCAATAAAGGAATAGATCAATAGTACTGAAATAATCAGGCTTTTAAAAACAATGTATGGAGGCTGTTGACGCCCCGGGGAGGGGCCCCCGATGCCGATCTCGGCCTTGTTGAATGCCTCGACACCGAGGCATTACAGTAACGCCGTTTAAGCGAAGAAAGTGATCGTTGAGCTTCTAAGCTTATTTAATTTTTTGATGGTATAGGTCCGTCAAAGGTCATTAAGTGACAGTTTTTCCATGACGGTCCTGAACCGGCAAAGGTTGTTAAGGAACAGCAGCAACTTAGCCACTAAAGGGAAGACCATGTAATGTCACAGAGTACTGAGGCCAACGCTCTGCTGATTCTAAAGCTGGAGAGTTACAAACTTCCACTGGCATTAATAAGAGCACCAAAACGAGCTTCATGGAATGGGTTTCCACGGTCGAGCAGCTGTGTGCAAGCGTCAAATCGAGTGCTGGAAAGCACGCCGCCACCGGAATCTGAAGCAGTAGAAATGTGTTCTGTGAGTTGACGAATCGCACTTCCCTGGGTTTGGCAGCTGCCAGGAGAATGTTAACTGCCTGAATGCATTGTGCCTGTAAGGGTTGGTGGAGAAGGGATAATGGTATGGGGCTGTAGTTCAGGGGTTGGGCCCCTTACTTCCAGGGAAGGGAAATCTTAATACTTCAGCATACCCAGACATTTTGGACAAGGCTATACTTCCAACTTTGTGGGAACAGTTTGAAGAAGACCCTTTTCTATTCCAACATGACTGTGCCTGAGTGTACAAAGCAAGGTCCATTTAGACATGGTTGGACGACTTTGATGTGGAAGAACTTGACTGTCCTTCTTGTGCAACATCAGTGGCTGACCTCACAAATACTCTACTGAATGAAAGGGCAAAAATCTCCACAGAAACTCTCAAAAATCTAGTGGAAAGTCTTTCCAACTTGTTCATATAAAGCCTCTTGTTCTCTCATTCCTTAACTAGCTTTCTAATCCTCTTGAAACTGCCCCAATAGTCCCACCTGATCACATGGTGAAGGTGTTTCATAAACTCTGTAAATTATTTAAATCATTCACAACAAAGTATTTATTTCCCTTCTCCTAGAGTCCATCTTTCACCTGACCATAACCTATAATTCTGAAAACAGGTGGCTAACTGTAATCACATTTATTTTGGACTCTCCAATGACTATCTCTGATCTTAATAATAATACACTTTCGGGGGCTAGCACAAGGCGTTCCTTAACTATTTGCTTAGGGCCACACATTACATGGGGAAAACATGTCCACAACACTCAATCAGTTAAATACATTGATTTTTTTCCAGTGGTGCATTTATTTTTTTTTTGTATATTTAGGGCTATTTCTCCAAGAGCAGGTTACTTACTTCAACTAGCATCTACCAGCACGTAGCCAGGTATACAATGTGAACCCTGTTGCTGTGGAGCCATTTTACATTATTATCATTTATTGTTTTATATAGCGCCATCAAATTCTGTAGCGCTGTACAAGTAGTATATAACATAATTTTACTTACGGAAACAACAGGTGAGGAGGGCCCTGCTTACAACATACCAAGCATTACACGCACCTACTAGTGTAATAAAGGATTGATGTCCTAAATGAAGGGCTGCCCCGTCCATATTAATTGCAGTATAGTGCAATGGTTGCTTTTGCAGCAGCCAGGTAGGACACATCAGCCCCCTGACCCTTCTGAAACATACTCTATCTGTGGGCTTGTAAGGGGAACACATCCGGGGACAGATAAGCAACTGGAGGCCAAAGGTCCTATGTAAGGGAGGGTCCCGTCGCAAATGAGGAAATCCCATCACCCTATTGCTTCGCTAACGTTCACAGATATCATCGGAATGCCACAAGGGATCGTCGGACCTGTTTTGTAATAACCCACCTAGCCCCCGACACCACTTCCTCATCTATCAGCGCGCCTCCCCGTCCTTCGACGAAACGCGCGTGCACCCACTACCTGACATGCGCACTGGCCTCCTCCAGGCAGCGCGCAGGTCACAACGAAGGCGCGCGCTGGCTTCCGGGAGGTGTGTGCGCAAGCGCGCACCAGATACAAACTTACCCTGCATCTGAGTCAATCGCTGAGGAGAGTTTGTCATTATTCCCGGGGCGTGTTACTTACCTGACACGCAGCCTTCACCCCCACCCTCCCCTCATGCGTGAAACAAAACCTAGAGGCGGCTGCGGTTCAACCTGTCTTACCTGTCACTTATTACCTCGTCATCCCTGTAGTGTGTCAGCCTGCACCGCACTCTCAGCCCGCCAGCCTCTCCGCACAGCCGAGCAACACATAGCATCCAAGCATGGCACTCAATCAGGGAAATGGAGCAGGTTCTCCCGGTGCGTCTCAAAGGTCCAGGAAGGTAGCTCTCATCACTGGGATTACTGGACAGGTAAGAATGGCCGGAAATAAATCTGCTCCTAATGATTCCATTCCCAGAGCCATTCAGATATGTGCTTCTCACTGTAAACTACACTCGGCTTTATAGTGGTTACTATCCATAAGAGAAGATTGTAAAATATCCAAGCAGCAGGACCGGACATTGGACCGGTAGGCACTAGTTACAGGAAGAAGACTCCAAAAACCTCGAGTCATTCATTAGTTCGGGTTATTTCCTTGTACCACCTGTTAGAGATGATGTCATCGTCCCAATGAATGAGCCAGCATTCGGTGCAGGCTTCTAATTTCCCCCTCAGGTGCAGCTAAAGTTTTATTTGATCTTGCACATCATGTCAGAAAAAAATATTACAAACCTTCACGTCTAAATATTTTGACAAACGTTGTACAGCGCTATGGAAAATGATGGCGCTATGGAAAACGACTAATAATAACGCAGATGCGTTGATTTTTTTTTAAATTACTTAGGTCTATAATAAAGACTGACATTAAGGAAGTCTCATGGAAAAATAAATCTTTTAAGCATTAAGTACAGTGTATTCATTAGCATTGGTGAACAGAGTGATTTTCTTCCAATAAGCTTTAATCTGCAGACCGCACATCGCATCATGGGATATTTTTTGGTGGCTCTCCCTGCTCAAACACAGAGCTGAGTTGGTTTTCTTATGCTAATGATGTAATTGTCATATTGTATATACCGTATTTGCTTGTTTATAAGACGATCTTGATTATGAGACCCCCCCAAAATCTAAATATTAATTTAGGAAAAAAAGCCTACCCTATAAGAAAAAAGTTTTACTAGTAAATATTAATTCATGCAAACTATTTTTTCATATTTAATAAAAGCTATGAGTGAGAAGTTTTTTTTTTTATTTCCTTTTATTTTCCAACCTGCTCCCTCCCTAGTTATGCACATCTGCTCCCGGGCTTGCCACTCTGCCCCAGAAATGCCTTGTACCCTCCTATATGCCACTCTGCATCCAGAAATGCCTTTTAACCCGCTATATGCCACTGCCTCCAGAAATGCCTTTTAACCCCCCTCTTTGCCATTCTGCCTCCAGAAATGCCTCATACCCCCTACATGCCACTCTGCCTCCAGAAATGCCTCGATACCCCTATATGCCACTCTGCCTCCAGACATGCCTCATACCCCCTATATGCCACTCTGCCTCCAGACATGCCTCATACCCCCTATATGCCACTCTGCCTCCAGACATGCCTCATACCCCCTATATGCCACTCTGCCTCCAGACATGCCTCATACCCCCTATATGCCACTCTGCCTCCAGACATGCCTCATACCCCCTATATGCCACACTATAGGCATATAGGGGGTATGAGGCATATCATGGGACAGAGTGGCATATAGGGGGTATGAGGCATTTCTGGAGGCAGAATGGCATATAGAGGGTTAAAAGGCATATCATGGGGCACTCTGCCTCCAGAAAAGCCTTATGCCCCCCCGATATAACACCCCCGACTTACCAGTGCTTCTAACTCCCTGGTGTCTAGTGGGGGCAGCGGGTGGAGGCTGGCCTTGCTTCTACCAGGGCTTCTATGACTGAGCAACGGAAGGTCATGTGATGCCGGTGCTCCGTCATAGAAGCCCCGGTGGAAGTGCCAGCAGCAGCTGAGGTTAACGGACAGGAGGATCCAGGTTCCCTGCAGCGCTGCGGGGCATCTGGATCTTAGTCTTGTAGTGAGACCTCTATTTGAGGTCTGATTATAAGACGAGGGCTATTTTTCGAGCAAATACGGTAATATTGTATATGAAAAAACATTGATGGTTTAAATGGTTCCCTTGTGTGATTACGACCAAGGCATTCTAATTTTTATCACAAGGCACTATAATAAGGAGCCAGAGATTTTTTTCTAGCAGATTAGGCTAAAATAACACTCTCGGAAAATATGCTGCTTTAAAAAATGTTACCTTATGTAAAAACAAGAATTGAAAAACTTTGAATCCTGTGTTTTGTTATACTAGTAAATGTAAAAAAATGGTGGATGTTCCTCATTAAGTCTACTTGGGCTGGAGAGAGTAATGAAACTTGCCCAACCACATGCCCCAGGCCAACCTTGAAGGTCTTGTCCTACAGAATTGTTTGTTGCTAAAACACTGGTTTCCGTTATAACGACGCATTCACTTTGTTATTGTTTATTATGTTAATTTTTTATTGTAGTAAACCACCATGCCATAGAGATCTCCCTCTCTCCAGCGAATAATGCGGGTTAATAATGGTAATTTCTTTAATATGCAGTCTTTACCCATAAAAGAAACAAATAAGAAGATGCTCCAGCTCCAGTGTTTCTTGCCACCTTGAAGCCAAATTGATTTCAGTAGGAGTGCTTTCTGCGCATGTGTGCAAGCAATCTTGTTAGATCCCTTATAACTCCTGGGTGAGCAATTAGCAGGAAAAATAGTGACCAAATGAGCACTTTTACAAAGGATGCTTATAAAATGTGTTTTGACCAGAGCAGCATTGATGCCCTGCAGTTAGGGCAGTTAGTGTTGGTGTTAATGTATACATCTTGTCACCTGGTAGCGAACGATGACTGTGATCCTCATCTTATGTGCTTTTGCCCCCTTTATAGAACATACATGCATTTCCCCCCTTTTAGTGGTTGTAGTGCACAGTAGGTATGCTTCAGTAATATTTATTTGTTGATTCATCCATGACTAAACAATAAAGACATTATTTTGAATTATATCTAGTGAAAGAAGAGTATTTTCTTCATGGAGTTCACACAATTTAGTTTTTCCACAGGTCACCATTCTGAAACTGGTCCAGTATGAATTGTATGGCCATGAAGTTTGAATAGATGTATTACGTAATATGATGTTAATATGGGAATCTTAATATGGTTGAATAATATCCAACTTTATTTAGAGTAATCCTTTTTCTACATAATGAGTGAATGAGTGACTGGATATACCTGGAAAATCTTGCACTACCAGTATGAAAGCTGATCTTTCTCCCATGACTTGACAAAGGGGCAGGACTCATCACGGTGTGGTCACGAAATAGCATGGCTGCTAATTATGTGAATGTCCTATAACTCAAAGATCATTAGAAGGATTCAAAAATGTTTTGTCTTTGTATGACAACTAAGATTTTTATTTCATTTTTAGCATATTGTAATGTGTTCACAAATAAAAGAGCTTTAGTAAGTATCATTTTTAGTTGAAGCCCTATGGAATAATTGACAGTCAATCACTATTTCTAGAATTAGTGGGCAACTTAAATGTTTAAGAAACAAGTTTGTCGATCAGTTTAGCCCTGCCGTACTAATACTCTTACAATTATTTTAGGCCTGGGTTGCCTTTCCGATTGTCAGCATTGTGACATATTACAGTTGGTCAAATTCATTTGAACAGCTTATATGTCCAATAGAAACTGTGAATTATGCTTTTTTGTGCTAATTTGAAGTGTGTTGTGACAACATATGATGTCATAAATGCATTTAGTTTTAAAAGTGTTGCATAATGTGTCTTTTACCGTAATTGTTAACAAAAATACAAAATCCAAGCAATAACATGTTTCATTCCCACTGATGCATACCATACACGTCTGAGGTGTTCACTTAATACATGGTATTATTAAACAAACACAACTTAAAAGCGTTAAGTACCAACAGAGCGTACAATTTCCAAAAGTGGAAAACTAATGCATCCAGATCTGCTCAACATGCAATTGTGTTGTAAGTAAACACTTAGCATATTTGATCCTGATAAACTGGGAGTCTGTGGGCCACCAAACTGGAGGCAGATGGGGTGATGAGGGTCGTCGGTAAGCGACTGCTCTAATGGACTGGTTGAGTGAGAAATCCAGTTTCCCCAACTGACCTATTTATACTGTGTCTAGCTGGCATGGCATCCATGGCACGCACTTCCCAGGCCACACACCCTTGATAGGCAAACCAGGACAAGGTGTCATATCCTGTAGAATGGCGGCTGCAGATGGGGTGGCCGGAGGCATTGACAATAATTATAATGTTGGACATTATGGAGGCTGGTGGGGAGTATAGCACATATGAACTGACAAGCAGGAGATGTGTTCAAACACCTTTGCAAGCTAAGGTGGTGGTGAGTAAGGGCAAGTGCATCAAGGAAAGGGGTGCTAATCGATTCATCCATGTGTTTGCATCATAATTTATATCGGACACTCGGCTATTAAATGCAGTTGTTTGAGTGCTTTGTAAAGTAACTTTTTTATATTGTGGCTAAATACTTAAAATATATCATTTCTTGGCAGCAGTATACATTCTTTGGAAGTAATGGTTGTTGTACTTATTAAAGGCACTGCTCTGGCAAGCTTACACTCTTTTAGATGGTTACTGCGTCTAGATACTTCTGTGTCAGGTAAGGTATGTGGGGACTTGAATAGACAATGCATGTTTCTCACTCTTCTCCAATGCTGAAAAACGAATTGGCAAAAAAAAAAAATCACTAAAAAAATACAATAAGTAATAAAAAACAATAGTGAGCTAAGTGATGTCATTATGACATCACTGGCATTAATAACGTTTTTAAGAGGACCTCTAACCATACTGCACTGATAACAGTGCATTTAAAAAATAAAAAATACAAAGTATAACCCTCCTGGCCCCCGTTCACAACCCCCAAACCCGGTAAGCCATAAGTAAAAATAAATAAAAAAATAAAATAAAAATTAAGTACTACTCTATAGGGTATTATATGTAAGGAATGGATATGGCCCTCTAGAAAGAAAGAAATTAAAGCTGTGGGGCATCGCCATACTCACGAGATGCAGCTAAACAATTTTGGCCCGGTTTCTCTCCCGTAACACATACCCAGGAGTGTTGGTGATAAAATAGCTGCATGAAGAATGCCCAAATACCCCTGATACGATACGATACGTCTGGATTGTCTGCTTTACAGAAATATAAATCCCATCATACCTACTGTAAAAATTCTATGAATAATGTACACCTTATCGTATGTTCCCTATAAGTGCTGGGAAAGTATGGAAATTCTATATAAATTAGGTATTTCTGAAATCAGGACACCTGAAATGATAAAATTGAGGGGGATTTTCCATCACTTTACCTAATTTTGTGAGGATTCAGAAGGAAATTTTTTTTCCTAATTTTCGCTAGTTTTTACTAATTTTCTCATCCTAAATTTTCAGCTATGGTACCAAAAGAAAGCTCTATCTTTCCTTGAAAAAGCAATATATAGTTTACCTGGGTACACTATTAGCAGGAAAGGAGAATAATCGCTGAACTGCATACCCCAAAAATGGCAAAATTGCTCCGGGCTTTGAGGTACCAAACCCCCTAGGATTGAAGGGGTTAAAGTATTTACAGTGTACTTTACAAGCACATTCTGCTCTTATGTGAAGACATTGTGACTTGTTTAACAATTGCTGCTTGATATGCCAAGAAATATCTGCCTTTGCATCATTTAATTGGTTATTTAAAACCTAGAGCATGACCACTTTGGGTGTTATGAGATCGCTATGCCTCTGGAGCTTACCGGAGGTGAGTATATTGTGTTGAAGAAGATTTGTTCAGCTGAACACATCTGTACTACAGATAGCTGGGGCAAATGCATATGACAAGTATACAGAATTCCTTGAAAATGTGTAGGGGCCACGCAGCTATCATATCCATTACAGGGACATTCAGTCCATCATATGCACAAGAAGAAGTTGTTCGATCTTTTTTCTTCACCTGCTTCTCTTTGATATCAGCTCCATTGTCCAGGTACTTCCGCAAAAAGGCAGAGCCAAGGTGAGACCTACAGGTACAACCTCTCCCCCATTCCTCCAATCAGGGGAGAGGGTGTGCGTGGAGGCTCTGCCCTTTTGCGGAACTACCTTGATAACGGATCTGTTATCAGTGAGTAGTGGGCGAAGACAGAAGAACAAAAGGACTCAAGAAAAAGCAAAGAAAAAGGAGGCAGGGACATGGAAGCAGGCTGTGGACAAGGCAGAGAAACATTGACAGAGAGGATGAATGAGAGTGCGAGAGCAACGAAAACAAAAACAGTGGTCTTATATTGAGACTTTTTTTTCTTTCATTGACCTTTTTTGGGGGGGGGGTCATCTTATAATCAAGCAAATATGGTATAGAAGAAGTTATGCTTGCATGGATGGTGCAATTGCCAGTTCCTGGGGATTCCCAATTGCTGTCTGAGAAAATGTGTGTGGTTTCTATTTCTGTTATAGGAGATGCAGGTGATCTGTTTCAGAAACATTTGCATCTCCCTTGTTTAATTGATTTACATACATACAGAAGATTTTCACATATAACTCCATTCTTTCCATACATTTAAACATGCAAAGCCTCAGGTCGAGGTAAGGCTATCGGTAGCCTCACCAGAGCCACCATGTATGTGGAGTGTGGTTGGACCTCTGGGTCCTCTTGGCTAGCCACATATCTCAAGAGTGTTATTGAGTGAGTTGTTTTTTTTTTACTGATTCTTTTTATAACAGAAAAGGGGATTAATGTTCTGGACTGTGACCATGATTTGAACTATATCTTTCATCTCATTAGCTGAGTTCAGTTTTATGACTTTCTAATACAAGTGTGCATTATACATGATTATAATTGTTCCGATTTTTCTTTCCACCTTTACCACTCTGTTTAAACTCTTGTCATAATATTCTATGATAATTCTATATATAGATTTTTGGATTAGTCAACATGTATATTGTTTAACATTTCACCTCATAGTCATAGTTCACCTCAGGAGCCATACAGCCGAAGGTGTACAGTGTGGTTTTTGGTGTGGCTGATTGGTATACTCTATCATTTCTGTATTAATGATTACATGAACACGAATACAGCATGTAAAGACATTTAACCTATCAACAGTAATGCATATGCTTATTTGCCTTCAGATAAATGTTACTGAATCATAATGATTAATGTTACTTGCAACTACAAGGTGAAATGCAATCATTTTATTAGATATGGGAGCTGGAAACTATATAATGGGATGACCCTGCTATAAAACAAGTTCACAACTTTTATTTCTTTAATGTATTGAATAAATGATACATAACAGTTTCATATCATTTCAAATTCCTAACACTTTTCCATGACCTAATATTACGTAAATTGCTTATCTCGCTTACAAAACATTACACAAATCAAGTGGAGAGGTGAGGAAAGTCATTTAAATAAAACTAGTAGATATCAATGTTCCAAGTACTATCTGTTCAACATTTTATAGAATTTTCCAATAAATGTAAACAATCTATACGACTCCTTCTGCTGTTGCAATTGCATCTCTGACTTCTTTATTAGAAGAGAATTGGTACCATTTTAGCTGTAGAATTACAGGAGACAAGTGGAGTTTGAATGATACCTTTATTGGCTAACTGAGTAAATATAGATTGCAAGCTTTCAAGACCTCTCAGGTCCCTTCATCAGACATGATGTACAACAATGTGAAAGACCTCTCTTTAAGTATCAGTCAAATAACATGGTTAAGAATGGGAAGCAGAGAACATCAAAATGTCTAAGACAAGGTTCTTTGATCAGTCAATAGTGTTAAAATCAGAGGTGGATTGGAGTCCTAAAAGGAGGTGTCAGGACGTATTCACAACTCGAATGGGGTCAGGATGTGTGCATGTCTGGTTTGTTAATCTACAACGTGTTAATGGGATACAAATTCCCTATCCCAGTTGAGGCCAGCATTTAAAGAGTTAAATTTGAGTATTAATTTAACCTCCCATATTTTTCTCTCCCTCTGAGTTTTGAACAGTCCCATAAATACAGCCAGTCTGATGTCTCTGATACTGTGTCCGTTTTGGTGTCTCTGCTCTCTTGGAAAAATTTCCCTGAGTCTGTCATCATAGTGCCTTTCATCTGGTTATTAGACAATGCCATTGCTGGGAATCTTTTATTTGTAATGCGGAAAAGCTTTACATGAGTTATTCATCAAGATATTCTTTAACTATGATATCTTTTTTAGTCTACTTTACATCAAGGTGATCAATATTTAATGTTAAAGCTGACAACTTAGTATTAATATTTGTTTTTTTTATCAAGGCCACATTGAGTTTACACAATGAGAAGGCATGAGACTAGAATCAATCTTAGTTTTATCTTGTTTTAACTACAAAAGGTTTGCTAGATCCTTAATACTGGCAAACTCTGATTCCACAGAATACCATTCCAAACTTCCCCTGTATAATAATCTTGTGTCCCCCCACCACATATACCGTATTTGCTCGATTATAAGATGCCCCCCCCCCGACTTACCGAGGCATCCCTAGACTTGTCCCCCGTGCTCCAGACTCTTTGGTGTCAAATGGGGGTACCCGGGACTTCCGCCAATCATGTCATGCCGGTGCTCTGTAATAGAAGCCCCGGAAGTGTCTGGTAGCAGCAGAGGTTGTCAACACGTACCGGGCATCCACCGGCTGCCAGAGAGGAGGATCCAGGTCACCTGCAGCGCTGTGGGGGATCTAGATCTTAGTCTTGTAGTCAGACCTCTATTTGAGAGCATTTGCTTTTGAAAAAAACCTTGTCTTATAATCAAGCAAATATGGTAATTAAGAAAGGAAGACTGAGTAATGTTAAACCAAGATCCTTGTACTCTTAGTGGTATCATGCTGAAAAGGGAGAAACCCACTTAGGTAAGATATGATTTTAATGCATTTATCCTACCCCACCATGAGCTTTTTAATTTTTTTTTTTTAGATCTTTTAGTTTCTTATTAAAGATTTTTGTTAGCAGGGGAAGGAAATATGTCAATTATATTGTGTGAATGTAATATCCAAATAGTTGATTCTCATGGTTTTATTTTTATTTTCATGGATCTATTGAAAACCTTTACAAATTCTGTATCTGACTTCTTAACATTTACTAGGAGAGTGATTGTCTTAGTATTGTCTAATTATTTATAAATTAATCTTCCAAATTGTTGTATTACGTCATTAATTCAGGTAAAAAAGTTTCAAAGGTGTTTAATTGTTGGTAGGGAGTGATCTGCATATAAACTGATCTTTTAATTCCTTATTCCTGGCCTAGATTCCTGAAATTTTAGGATCCTCCCTAACTTGATTGACTAAAGGTTCTGTAGTTAAGACATATAGTAGAGGTGATAGGGGACAGCCATGTCTGGTTCTGTTAATTCTAAATCATTAAGCTTGTATAAAGACATACTGGCTATCAACAGTAATGCTTATGATTATTTGCCTTCAGATAAATGTTACTAAATCAAAATTATTAGTGTTGCTCACAACTACAAAGTGAAATGCAATAATTTGATCAGATATGGTAGGGTGTAGGGATAGATTAGCGCTACAAAATATGTTCAGGTTTTTTAAGGATTAGATTGGTAGGGGTTATAGAGTGCCACTTTCTGTACCTGCTATTCGTGTGTTGACGAGCAACCATCAACCCCTAGGCCGTTAGGGTCAAAATGTGAAACCAAAATGAGGTAACTTGCCATCTTTGCCTTTACCCCTACTGCTCTGCATGTATATTTCTTCAGAAAATACATTGTGTTTAGCAGAGTGTTAAGTAATGCAATGGTGGTGGTAGTTAATAATTTAAATGGGAACATTAACCTTAGCTTCCTGTTCTCTGAATCTGCATGATTTATTATCACAGTTATATAGCACAAGTTCTAAGTAGTGTTATCAAATGAGAAATTAGTAATGCGGAAAGCTTTGATGGTTTCCCTTAATATATTTATATATCAACTTATAATTTAAGCTTAATATTTATGAATGCATTTCCTCTTTATTAATACTATACTAATAATTCATAGTAGTAATTCATTCAAGTAGTAGCTACTGTTGTTTTATTAGCGTACATGAGTCCTTGAAGAGATAGCCTTGTGCTTAGTGCTCTGTGTGGTAAAGGTGATACATTGCAGTATGAAGTTTCTGTCAAGTTTATGCTAATTTCATTCAGAAGTTACTAAAGTCTGCTTAAATCAGCACAATGGCTTTTGAATACCTTTGATCCAAGGTAGATGTACACCTGTTGACTTAGCAGGGAGCGTGGGGGATTACTTCTTCATTCACCCTGCAACGTTTGCTTGGCAGGTCGTGACAGATAAACGTTATAAAACTCCTGCACCCCATACCTACCTAGAAAGTCACATCATGTGGGGAACAGAAGGGTGCTTGTGCCAATGGATAGTGAAACCTCTGTCTACCCATTTGTCACGGTCAGGACTACTTGCCAAGCTGTGACGGTGTGGGCATGAAGGAGTTAATAGCACCAGGCCTCTGGATTTACTAACTTCACCCCTTAACAAGGCATCAGTTATACCAAATTAACCCCTGAATCCTGCCTGTATCCCCCCAGGTAGTTTGTCACGACTCACGATTTTGATACTGGATTTGTGAGATACCCGAATTTAAAATTACCGTATTTGCTCGATTAGACAACCCCCCCAAATCTGAATATTAATTTAGGAAAAAAGAAAAAAGCCTGAATATAAGACCCTATAGGAAAAAAGTTTTTCCAGTAAATGTTAATTCATGTAAACTATTTTTTTAATAAAATCTTTACCCCATGATATGCCTTTTAACCCTCTAAATGCCACTGTGCCCCATGATATGCCTTCCCCCCCACTACACAAATTAATCTGTTGTGTGTGTGTGTGTGTATATATAATACACATTATATATATATAAATATTAAAGCCTGCAGCCCAAACTGTAATGTTCTTTATAGCAGGGCTCGACAAATCCCAGGCGCCATGGCGACTGAGAATTTTGTCCTGGCGCCTAGGTGTTTGTCAGCCTGTTAAAGTCCCCAAAAATGTCGCCACAATCGTGGTGATCGCGGTGGCGCCGCTGCTGTCTGCCCAGGTGCTTGTGCAGACCAGCATAGCCACCCTGAGCCCGCCCCCGAGCCTGAGATCACTCCCATGGAGTTTCAGGGAAGGGGGTGGTGTGTTGATTGGGTCCCCACACAAGTGTGGGGACCTGACACAACACCCCCCTGCTGCCTGTTCGCTCCATGAGAACTAAAGTGCAGCGTTAACCCCTTCAATGCAAATTTTAGGGGTTAATTCCCATTTTGTACGGGGCTCTGCTGCTGCTGGTCTGCCTGGGCTTCCAGGCAGACCAGCAACAGCAAAAACGAGCCCCCACAAGCCCTTTGATGACTGCTGTAGGCATGGAAGCCTACAGCAGTCATCAGAGACCCCCCTGCAATGGCTGGTCTATAGACCAGCAATTGAGTCCCAGCTGCCAGAGGCAGCTTCAGGGACAGGGGAGAGGGTTCTTCGGTCTCCACATGAGTATGGAGACCAGCCCCAACCCTCCCCTGCTGCCCGATGGCTCCATGAGAGCGACAGTGCAGCGTTAACCCCTTCAATGCCACAATTGTGTATGACACATTCTGGCATTGCAGGGGTTAACATTTGTCCCCACAAGCTTGTGGGACTAAATATCAGTCAATGCTGTGCTCCAATGGAACATCAGCTTTGAAAGAGTTAAAAAAAAATATCAAAAAAATAGTTTAAAAAAAATAAAAAATAAAATAAATACAGCACTGACCTGAAAGTCCAGGGTGCTTCCAGGTCAAATGCTGTGAGTTTAGTAAGTGGGCTGATGATGATCAGATCACTCCTGACCAACTGTTAGTTTAAAAAAAAATCCTGGCTCCTAACTTTTTTAGCTGGCGCCTAGATTCACTTTACTGCCAGTCTTTAACAAAAAGAGCTACTAAGAAACAACACCCCAATATGTGCTCAGCACATTGATACCACCCCTGCATAGGTTGGTTGGGTTTTTTGGTTGGTAAAGGCCACATTTGGGACATGCATAATTTAGTTTTTCAACTTGGAATTTTGACATCTGGTTATCCTGCACCTATGTCCTTTTGGTTACATTTGAAACTGGCCAATTTGATGGAGACACCCCAGGGTATTTCAAATGGTGGTATTTTAACACTTTCAATGTGCTAAAAAATTACTTCCACAAACTTCCTAAATACCCTTTCCAGCAGCAGGGTGTAGCCATGCTTAAAGACACGCGTCCTTGAATTTGGTGAATATGATAGCTGTTGAGTGATCACAGGAGGCCCCTACATTTTTTGTTTTGCTAAATGCCTTGATGTTGAGGCAATGCAGCAAACACCATTGGTCTCTCTCTAACCACTTAACTGTGTGTTTTCCTGTGACGTGCCTGGCACGTCATTAGTCTTCTCATTTTACTCCACTGTAAGCATGGTTGCTTTGTGTATTTTGCACATAGTCCACAGCACTTCCAATGAAGCAGCAGCCAGTTACATGTATGGTAAAAAAATATTGATGTTCAGAAAGCATACATGTGATTGCTGTTACATGTATAACATAAGTCTATGATTTCTCAGCCTTCTGGGGTCCCCAGGTAACATAAGTTGCCCTAGCCTATGGCTGTTGGTTAGAGGCGGAGGTCAACCGTGGGCTGGGGGCAGAAATGGCACCTTAGACGCTGTTTGGTATGTTTTTGTGCATGTGTGAAATAATTTTTGTAACTGACTCTTAGTTTACTGAAAATGCCACAGTAGATTACATTTTGTGGTAGTATTTTGTATCGGAAATTAAAATGGGAACTTGCCAGCATAAATCTTTACAATGATAATTCTATACAGAAGTGTGAATATTTCACTACTTTACCAGTTGGTAATACAGACTGAAGGCTATGGCTCCACCTAGAGGATTAATGTAGTATGATCCTGCAATCACACAGATTTCTTTTTATTTAAGAGGACTGAAGATACAAAAGTTAATCTAAGAACTGACAGATCAACAACACGGAAACTGAAGTTATTAGTTAAGGCTTGTTTGTAAAGTTAAATGATCAGCTAATTAAACATCAACTTTCGTAATAACTGTTACCATACATTCAACATAGCAGCTAATTAGTTTCAGTATATACAGTGGAACATAGATCTGATCATCTTTGTAATCTTATATCACTGCATAAATTTCAATTTCTGTGTATTTTGGCAGACAGTATAGCTGGATATTTTTAGAGCAATATATCATATATTTGGCTGAGAAATAAAAAATGTGTGTTTGCCTATACAAACTGCTGTTACTGTACAAGTCTTCAACAATAGGAAGAAAACTAAAATCCTATTTTCAAAATGCTTTGCTTGTTTTAAGATAGCTTAGTCTGTTTTTTTTTATTTTAAAGAAAATGATTTTTTTTTTTGTAGAAATTAAAAAAAATAAAATAAAAATACTTTGCCTTAACATAGCTATGACTAATTGAACTGCTTGGATAGCGGTGAAGCCTTGGCAGTGCTTTTTGCCAGTTGCTTTTCTACCTGTGTTCTGTTGGCAGAACAGCTGAGAATCTTGTATTATGACCGGAAACCAGGGCATTTATGATTGAATTCCTGTTTTTGACTTGCCTAAAAAAGAAAATGCCCGGGTTAATCGGACACAGTACAGAAGAATCTCTGTGGGAGCCGTGTGTGAGTGTGTTCAGTGCCAAAGACTGATTTTATTTTTATTAAATGCTGTGAAACAAACCTTTTTTTTTAATGTATATTTTTTTGAAGGAGCTGTTGTATGTATTGTTGAGCAGTTTGTGTTACTGTCTTGGAATTCACCACTGCTCTTTTCTAACCAGAATATAATTCAGTTTCAGGAAAAAATATTTCTGTATGTAACACCCTGCAGATCGCCTTCCTTATGTTAAGCAGACCTGTGTACCAATGCCACAAACTGGTCAGGCCAAATTTAGTCCTACCGGTTTAATCTACATTTACTGCCCAGAGTATCATTTTGTATTTGCTTTAAGCAAAATATGACATTTACACATCCCCTTTGCAGAATTATTTTGTAGACTGCTTAAAGATATACTATATGGACAAAAGTATTGGGACACCTGACCATTAGGCTTTCCACAAGATTTTGGATTATCTCTGTGGGAATTTTTGCCCATTCATCCAGTGGAGCATTTGTGGGGTCAGGCACTGATGTTTCATCCCAAAGGTGGGGTTGAGGTGGGGCTCTGTGCAGGCCAGTCAAGTTCTTCCACACCAAACTCATCTAACAATGTCTTCATGGACCATGCTTTCTGCACTGGGGCACCGTCATGCTGGAATAAAAAAGGGCCTTCCGTAAAGTTGGAAGCGTAGCATTGTCCAAAATGTTTGGGTATGCTGAAGCTTTAAGAGTTTCCTTGACGGGAAGTAAGGGGCCCAACCCCTGAAAAACATCCCTATACAATTATCCCTCCCCCTCCATACTTTGCAGTTGGTGCAGTCAGGCAGTTAACGTTCTCCTGGCATCCGGCAAACCCAGACTCGCCCATCAGACTGCCAAACAGGGAAGTGTGATTTGTCTTGCCACAAAACACATGGAAACCCATTCCATGAAGCTCCCATCGCACAGTTTTTGAGTTGATATTAATGCCAGTGGAAATTTGGAACTCTTCTGCTATGGAATCAGCAAAGCATTAGTGACTATAGGCTTCAAAGCGATCACAGGCACGGAATTGAGGGGGAGTGGCTGCTACGGATCATTGGGGACACCCAGCGGTCAGTAGCAGCCGCCCCTCGCGATCCCAGTGTTCAAAGCGACGCTGGATCGCGCATCATCAATGATGTTCCTGGTACGTCCAGGTCTGTGGGTGACACCCAACCAGGATGTACCAGGTACGTCATAGGTACGGAAGGGGTTAAAGTATAATATGGAAGAACAAGCTATTTGAAAACAATAGTTTCTTAGAAAAAGATGTTAATAAATGGAAGCATTAAACACTGGTTTGATTTATGCTTTATTTCAATGCATACAACATGGAGAAGGTTTTTTTTTTATTTCTATCTTATTTTTGTTTTCGTTTATTTAACTTTTCAACGCAGTAACGGTATAACCACAGAAGTCGAACAAAAGAAAATAACATATAAAATATATCACAGAAATATATCGTGCAAAAATTGTATTATAAGAGTACTGTACCAGAGACTGGAAGAAGTAAGCCCAGAATGTGACATCTCATTCATTTCTGGCTTGTTTTTTAATGTAAATGCATTATAGTTCTGATTCATTTGAAAGTCATTGCCATTATACACGCCCTATCCAGGTGCTTTGCCTGATTTTTGGACTTTGCTTGTAGCACCCACAAGATATTTTCCAAAGTTTCCATATTCTTGCTAACATTTAGGGCATATTTATCACTATTCACCACTAACAGACCATGCAACATGTTAGTGGGCTGTTGGCTCTGGTTATTATCAGCATTAAGCCATTATGTGTGATTGGATTTTTCCATAAAACCTAATGGTGCAAAGAGACCGATGAACCGGAATACCAAATTGACCTAGAAATGGAGCATTGAATACAACTCTTTTCTTGTTATCCAAAAAAAAAAAATCATAACTTTCAAGCCAACACCGAAGGAAAAATCTCACTTGTGGCATAAATCTAGCACTTTCGCTAATGCAAGGAAGAAAGTTAACGGCACATAAATTATATAGAACAAATATTTGTTTTACCATGAACTAAAAGAGTGAAAAAGAAATAATTACAGTAAGAGATTATACAGGGTTTTACATGAAACAGCTCGTTAAGGCTGCCATTTTGTCACAGTTGAAGGGAGACCAGTTTTATATTTACAAGTTTAGGCTCATGAATAAAATACTGTACAGGATCTAAACATTTTTCAGCCTATACATTGTTTAACTTGGAATTGTACCTTTTTTATATTGAATGTCTAGACATCAGAGATGAATTGTCTTGTTTGCTGCGGATGGGCAAAACCCCCCCCAAAAAAAACTGAAGGAAAATGTATGTGGATAATAGATAATAGTAACACCAGGATATCTATATCAACGTTGGAATGCGAAGGAGAAAATATATCCCGACAGAAGCCTTATCTTGTAAATATCTATAGACTTTACATGTGCTACAGTAAAAGGCACAGCTGTAACTTCTATATTTTTGTAGCGTCTCCTTTCATCTTATAATGCAGAACAATTTTAAGCTTCTTAACCGTAGGTTGTGATTAAAAAAATAATGCTCGGTTTTGTGTTCTCTCTGAGCTTTGCTGGTGCGCTTGTGCTGTTTTTATAGGTAAGGGAATTGTAGAAGATAGACAGTACCACAGTATATAGTCTTGGCAGACGGCTGGTAGCTGGATAGTTCAGTCCTAGGCATTGATCCTCAGGACGCTATACAGCAAAACTGTTTTGCCCAGTGAATTGAAAGCCAGGCCGTTCAGACCCCATCAGAACGCTTGTCGCTCCAGTCCAAGTAGAGAAGCATTGGATGTCCTCCCTGATTTGGAGGAATTAGGTCTTTGGCAGGGTATGACTAGCACTGTGCGTGTTTTCGTTGAGGGATTGTTTTATGTTTAAATGAGAAAATTTCAATTAATTGAAAATGAGGAGGACCACCAAACTTGTAAGCAGGTCCCTAGCTGATCATGACACATCCAGCAGAAGTGAGGTGTAGAAAAGGCATTTGGATCCTGTTACTTTGCTGTATATTAACTGAACTTGCGTATAATGGTGTTGATTTTCCACTACAGCTGGTGGGATGGAGATAAGTCTGTGGCTCTTTCATATATTCTGGTGAACTAGCAAGCCCTATTAACTGGGAGCTCATGACCCCAGGAGAGAAAATGACATATGTTTAGGAACTAATAAAGTAGGTGGAATAAAATCGAACCTCAGAAAACACTGAATTTAAAAATGAAGTTCAAGTGATATAAACACGGTTTCCTGAAAACCAAACGTGGTCAGACGTGTTATATTCCACTGGGCTAAGAAATTGGTGAGGCTTATACACATCGCACATTGGCTATATAATACTCAAGGTAAAGAATGCCTCGCTCGCACAAATAACTGAGTTTTCCAGATATTCTGTCCGAGACTGGATTTCTAATCTTTTTCTCTCAAAATCACATCATCAACATCCTAGTTTATACCCGCTCTGTCATCAGGATTATGAGCTCCCTGAAATGTATCATACTTTAATTTCCTGTTGGTAAGTCATTTCGGTGACTACTGAGTCTTTTTTAGGTGGAAAACAAATCTATTTATTGAATGAAAATGAAAGCGAAAACACATCTTTGAACTCCAAACTTGTTTGCGCTTTGTGATATACTAATACTAACTTAACTGTGTCTTAATATTTAAATGCAATATCTCTCGAATTGTAAATGTGGAAGCCTTAAAATCACCATATTTTTTTAAAGAAAATTATTTTAAAAAACCTTTAACGATATACCTTGGATTGTAATATGGTGCTTTTAAGCATTTTTGGAACGTCCTTTATTCTGTTCCAGAAAATCAATTTTTAGACATTTCTTGGTGCAGATTTTGAGTAGATCCTGCAATCTGTTGGTCCTCGGGCTAGTTTTTCATAGATTAAGGTAAGAATTAAAAAAGTGTGTTTTATCAGCATATGACGCAACGGCACTAAAGTAATCAGTGAGTGCATGGATGTAGATTGTTTTTGGCTTTTGGTACTCTGATACCATGTACATCAGCCCATGTACTAACTTCATGCCCTCACAAGCAGTTAGCATCACGCTGCGTGTTTGAGAGCCAGCGCGCATTATAGTCCGAGAATGGATAATGAAAATGTAAACCTCTCACAGGGGTTCGGAGATGCACATCTGTTACTGCTTAGTTGGTGTAAAGAGCTAAGCATACCCCCGTATCATACAACGAAAGCACCTATCTGCGGCATAAATATTGAGGATTCCTTGACACTATATGGCCATATATTGCCTAGCCCACCACTGCATTTCAGCAGCACCCCAACATCTGAATTTATAGGCTTTTTAGGGTGTGCTAGGCTTCCTTGTCTGTCTTAAAAAAAACATCATCCCCTGGTGCTTTACCTGCAGTACAACTTATTATTAATAATAATTTTATCTTTTATTTATATATCGCCAACAATTTATGCAGTGCTTAATACAATACATATATATTCAAGGGGTATGACAAGACGGGAATTGAAGGACTAAGACAAACCGATACATTAGGTGGAGAGAGCCCGGCTCACAAGCTTACAATCTTGAGGGAACAGCAACACTGGCAGTGCGCATCCAGCCTCTCACTAATTGACCAGCCAGGAGCGTCACAACAGGCATGTGGATCAGCAGAAAGGCTTATCACTAGTGAACAAATTAGTTGCCACTGGCACATAATTATAATTTGCTTATTTATTGAATTTCATTCAATAAAAAAGGGTCAACTACTTTTTTCCTCTTGACTCGGAGGCTGCTGTTAACAAGTGCACCAGTAGATGGCCCTAGCATTGTGCAGTCTACAATGTAAAGCTCATTAGTGTTACTTATAGATGCAAGATATCAGGATGGCTGGGCTCTTGAATCATT
>VKOC01014782.1:37500-81081 GCA_009364415.1 Spea multiplicata
CACCTCCGCTGCAACATAATGTTCCTGTGCACATGATAAACCCTGGTGGCAGATATTTTTCAAAGTAGCTATTTGCTACTTATTTGCTGTGGGAATATGATGCCTCTGTAGTCCTTAAGCAGCATTGTGGAAAATAACACTGTGAGAGAGGAACATTGCAAAATAAAGTGTGGGTTTTGGTAATTAAATAGGGGCTTGATGTGGTTTTGGGGCTGTGGTTTGTTTTTGTTACAGTAACTATCCCAGAAACAATAGTGAGTTACAGCTGAAACAAGGCAGACAGGTTTTAACACGGGCTCGAGTGCTTTGAGATGTGTTCTGGTGACACCGGAGAACAGATCCTATAGTGTGCGCACATCGTAGCTCTTCCACTCCTAGGTTCTAGCTCTTCTGCTCTATGCCAGGATTACGTTCGTGTTGGGAAATAGTACTTTTCATCTTTTAAGTGTCTATAAAGATTCCAGGCTTATTTTTATGGGATATCATCCAGTAAAAATGTTACACCTGCATGTTGGATAACCCAACTGCTTTAGAGTTTGTGATTTATAAATGAAATAGCTTTATGGTTTTATGGGTTATTTGTATTAAGCATGAAATGTCACAAATGATTCACCTTGCATCCTCATTACATAAACTAGATGCATCTCAGTCATCTCCATTCTGCTTCTAAGCTATTTCTATCCAACCTTTGTTTAATTTTCTCCTTTATTTCTTTACTTTCGTCTCAAAAAGGTATCTGGTCTGACACTGCCTGTCATGTTCACTCAACAAAAAAACTAAAAAAAACCTGAAAAGACACAAATTTTTCTGCTTTACTCGTAAAGGAAGGCAGTGGCTTAGACACGGTTTCCCATGTGAAGACAAAATAATATTTAATATGTAGCCCCATTTTAAAAATGCAGTTCTGTAGATATAACAAAGCAGAGAGGCCACAAACATTTGTGTGTCTTGAAAGCAGCAAATTAATCAATCTATCTTTTTTTTTGACTCAGCAGTTTCAGTGGGCCAGAGGTGAAAAACTCTGAGAATCATCAAGCAAAATGTCTTGAAATAGGACTGCCCCCAATGTGCCGACTTAATTGAAAAAGCAGGCACTTCCCAGCCTCTGTCTCTGACATTATGTCGATTGTGTTTAAAGCCCATGTTGTGTTGTCAGTCGGGATACAGGTAGGTTGAAAAGTCACGTTAGGATCTCTTAGAATAAAGGAAGTAAGATGCTTCCTTTCAAGCGTTAAGGGAGACATTTTCAAGAGGTTGTCCAGCATAGGTTCAGACCAGGGGTCAGAAGGTCTCCTAACACAGGACATCCACCCATCTTTTAATTATTTTCAGCCACAGACTATGGAAGTTGAACTCTTCTGGAAACCGTCCAGGATTTGGGGCCCTTTATCAGTTGCCAAAGTAGTGCAAAGGTTTGCCGTAGTAACAGTTCCTCATCTACATGCGCTTTCCTGTCCCTCAGTATAATCTGAGGGAAACAGCATTAAGAGATTGCAAACAAGCAAAGAGAAGATAAGGACTGTGATTTGTCACATATACCAAATCTTTAGAAATGCTATTCTGTCCTTCATTTTCAGATTCAATATTAAATGGGTCATATGTATATTACTGGAAAATAATTAGCATTTTAATGGTTTCTATCTTCTACAAATAGTGCTTTGTTTGATGCTTGGATGCTTAAATGCGTTTTTATTTATATACAGGGTGTTTTTGTGATTCATAGTAAGTATAAAAAAAAAATAAAAAAATTGAACTTGGTGCATTAACAAAATGTCTTCATTGACTCGGTTCTCTTGCTACAAGAGTCATATTAGCCGTAGATAATGTTATTTTAGCAAGATGAACTTTTTCTCCAATTCCTGTATATAACTTGATGTTTGGTAAGTCACCCTCACTGTCTGTGTTTGCATGACCTTTGAGCGGTGGATGGAGTGGACTCTGACTCTCATATCTAGTGAAGAGTCCTGTTCCAGATGAGTTGCATCTTTTTCCCTTTTTATTGTGTTGCTCCTAGAACCTAAAGGCTACAGATTGTTCTAATCATTCAGAAGCTAGTTGTCTTTGTACTCAGTTGATACTTCTTTTGTTTCATTTTTTTTATACTAATATATATCTTTATGTCTCGCAGTCCATGTTAGGCTAAAAATAAAAAAATATAAAGTGCCAACTTGCAATGAGCAGGCAGGAATGGTGAGCTACAAATGTCTGGAAAATAGTTTTTCAATATAAGAATTTAATTTGGCAGTGGAAATTTGTGGAGTAGGGGAGTCGCAAAGACCTTTTTTTAACATTTCTATAAATACTGTTCTGCAGATGTTGGATTGCTGTCTGCGCTTTCTCGTGGGAGTGCTTGAAACCTGTCTGGTGGTCACTGGAGTTTGGTATCTGACCTAGTCTATAACATTATAAAAAAAGAAACACTTTAAAGACCATATAGCGGAGACCCAGGGAATGCGGTTTAAGGCAAAATGGGCCTAATGCTGGTAAACATTTGTCACGTTAAACAAAAAAGCAACATTTTGCCGCATATATATATTTTTTTTTTCTTTAGGAAATTTGTTCTATAAACTATTCTTGGACAACAGCCAAAAGATAATAAACTACACTGTAATTCCATGAATCAATAAGAAACCCAAGTATGCGTCACTATTCTCTTTTGGCGAAATCTAAGCTGGGTTTGATGGCTCATCCTTCCGATGGCTTCCACGTGACATCAGTCATTGGTGCTGGATATGTTCACAGGCAGAGACGTTACCGCTCCCACATTTGTAGGTATTGGCAATGATGCATTTACCTAATGCACTGCCCTATGCCTGGCCGAAGGCAGCACCCCCAGCTGCCCCCTCCTCATTGGAGTCTGCACTGTATTAAAAGGTCTGCCGTGGCTTTAAGGCACTGAGCACCTTGTAATACAGACTATAGGGGCTGTGTTGAGTGGGAACGACCTCTGGAGGCTAGTTGTGGTGATCAAAAATCTCCCCTTTTACAGGCGCCGCAGTCCTAGGCCTAGGCCAGATCATGTCGCTGGGTGTTGGGAGTTCCCAGAACCCTTTTTTTCCTGTCTTTTGGTTAAACTAATGTGTCAATATTGTAGCGATGTAGGCAGCCTATCAGATGTTTCTAATAGAATCACTCTTTAAGGAACATGTAGGATGGCGGAAATAAAACCAGAATCATCTGAGTGAGAAGGAGCATGTTTAGCAGGAAGCCAGGATCTATAAAGCAAACAACTTGCTTCACTCTGAAAAATCTGGAAAAAAATGCTCCTTTAACAAGTATTAAGTACTTTGATGAATATCTAAAGCAGGACTAGCACTGGGATGAGCAGGGAGCGGGTGGTGTCTGAAAGCTTGAAGCGTGGATCTGTGCGCTTGCCGTAGCTTTTTTATGTATGATGGTCTTCCCTACTGACCAGCTTAATTTGCCAGCCCCATGAAACTGGTGGTGACCCATAGATAATTTAACCAAGTTTGACTGTGAGAGGGCTACTTGGGTCTGACTTTGTCTTACTGCGTTCCCCCCGATTTTACACGACAAACCTGTGATGTGACATGTTATAAATAACATAGGTTATATACCGTAGGTCTTTTGATTAATTGCATTTGTGTCGTGTGGCAAACATGCAAGTGTTGGGAATATTGCGCTGCTATAAAACGGCTCTCAGCTGCACCTTAGTGTAATGCCGTTTGGCCGTTGACATCTCGAAATGTGATTTCTGCACCTTCATTCCCCAAACGCTTTTGACGTAGAACTCTGGACCATATATATATCCATGGCTTCCATACACTGAAAGTGGGGTTTGGGGATGATTTACAGCACAATTAAAAAAAACGTGTTGCTCTCTTTTTTGTTTTATGGGCATTCGACGAAACAAATTACCCGATGTATGCCTTTTAGCAATAACGGTAGTTTTTTTTTCCAGTGGTAGTTTTGCTGTGTAAAATCACTTAAATGACAGCTTTCTGAAAATAAAGTAATGAAGTAATTTCTCTTTTTGGCAGAGTATAAGGCTTTAAACAAGAAAACTAGTGTGCTGCTTGGCTCTGACACTTTGTTATTAACCTGATCAAAAATACTTCAGAAACTCTCGGCTGAACGTAAATGAGACTGGGAGGTTTCCTCGCTATTTCCTGTAGTTTCCGGGATGTGGAGTAATTTTGAATGCTGCTTTTTTTTTTTCTTCTTCTTTCAATAAAGTAAAATACGGTGAATGCAAATAATCTCTTCACTGCTTATAAAACCAGCTAAATATATCTGTGTTCAGGTGATCCGGAACAGCAAATAAGGAATTTTCACTTTTTTAATTTAATAGACTTGGTGCTTTTAAAGGCTTCTTGTAAAAAAGCATGTATGTGTGTAATATATATAATATATATATATATTATATATATATATATAATATATATATAATATAATATAGTGTGTGTGTATATATATGTATGTATGTATGTTTTTTTGTCTTCCAGAATGGAATGACTCCAGGCTTTTTGCCATTTTGATTTAAAGCGATACGGACGAAGCAAACTTATATGAACCCCTTGTAATGCCAGTATTTTGAAATATTATATATCTGTTAATTCTAGAGAGGGAGTTTAGGAATAATGTTCCGTTTGTTTTCTTTTTACAACTGGTCAAAAAAGCGTGTTATGAACTTTTTTCCATCTTAATACTGTGCCGCTTGTTCTTGCAGCCGAGCAGAAAGTGTTCCCACCAGAGCTTTTAAATGTGTTTTTTATTATTATTATGCCAACTTTTTTGTGGACAAAATGTAGAAATCGTTGTTTACTTAACTTTGACTGGATAGTTCACCATTCGGGCACTGTATAATTATTAAGATGTGATTTTCCGCCCTGGGCTGGAGATATCCGATTTGTTTCTACTGCAATAGGTGTTTGGTATTAGTAAAAAGTTCAGATAATTAATATGGTCAGTCTGTTTGCAGCTTTAATCAGAATAAATAATATTTTATTTGTGAATATGGTTACGATTCAAAGCCATACCAAAAAACACAACTATAAATTAGTATATTAAATGAGAAGGAGGAATATTTGGGTTAAAGAAAGACTTTAATATTTTTGTAAATTGCGTTGGTCCTTTGTTAACCCCTTAAGGACAATGGACAGTCCCTAAACCCATTGAAAACAATGCATTTTGAGCCTGTACATGTTCATTAAGGGGTAAAAAGTGCTGACCTGGGTAGAGTTGATGAAGGTAGTTTGTATACAAGCATTAATATGTAGTATTGGTTGATCTGTTTAATAGCCCACAAATGCTTGAGCTCTTTTGCTCAGTTTCTATTTATTGGAGAGGGGATTTTTAATTGCCTTAGACGTTTCAGCCGGGCTTTATGTTTGCGTTTTATTCCCCAGTAAGAACATTTGGCTTACTTTCCGTAATGGATAGAATGAATAAAGTAAAACTCCTGTGGCCCGTTCAGATTACATTTTAATTCTCTTTGTTTGCCATCCAATATTATGGTTTCCTTTTTAGAATGGCAAATGGCCATAAGGCTTTGGAATCTATGATAAAGCATTTTTCAGTAATGATAATTGTTCCATGACTTCCTATTATGCATACTTTTTACGTACAGTCAAAAGTGCTACGCTACATACGTTTGAGTACAAAACTAAAGCTTAACTTCTTGTTTTCATATCCTATATGTTTTAAGTTGCTGCCTTGCCCTAAGATACTTGTGATAATATTTCCAGAGGAACTGCGTTGGGAGGATTCCAGCCCCTAGATATGAATGCACAATGTGCTAAAATCATGCAGGTAGAGTTCATTATAACTTGCGGGACGTGCGTTACGGCTTCTTATGTGGACCGGCATCCATTGGCATCTTCACTGAAGCTTATGGGAAATACATATTTGCATGAAATTTGTCTGCAACTCCCTGGCTTTGCCATTGGCAGAGAAAGATGTATGATATCTGAGCTAGAAAATATAAATCTTAAAACGTCAAAATGGAACATTGAGATGAAATTATATTTGAATCTATGGTTTAGTCTCACATGTTTAACCAAAAAAGCTGCTGACTTGGACAATGGCGTGTAAGACAGACATAGGCCTTTTCTTCAGTTTTCTATTCCTTGAGGTGTTTGAGGTTGGTTATCCCTTAAAAAAACATTTACCAAATATATAACATTACAATGACTCTACTGGATACATACAGCAAACATTATGATAATGTGGAAATCCAAAAATGTAATGTCACCTGGTGGTGTGAATGATCAGTAGCATAGTGTTAGCTATGTGTATGCACTTTAATTCTTATGATAGTTGTGGGGTCCTTTTATATTTTCATGTGCTGCCCCCCTTTGTAAAGGATTGTATATACCTATACATATATATGTATGTATACCTATATACACACTTTGCCGTTCCCCAGCCATTTTCCGTGAAGGAAACACATCTTCTTGCACGTGATATACTTGGCTCCTGTGCTGGATTGAGGAAGGCTGCAGGTGGGGCTCTATTGAGACCTCCAGTATATGTGTGGAGTTCTTCCATTGATTTCAGTGACTTAGTAAACTGCCCCTTTAACGGTTGCCTCGCACAAATGAGTGTAGGAGTTTGGTCGTCCATAGAACCCTTTCGTTTGGGTGGGTGGTGATGTTTCATATTACTTAAAACCTAATCAGTGGATCCTTAAATGGAAGCAAAGTCATTAAGGGAGTGGTACATTCACATGTCTTTTATACGGATATGTCATTACTAGCCAGCCATCTCTGGTCCATCCAGCACTGAATTAGTTAGTGTTTGAGTTACCTCAGCTTCTAAAGAATGCATCTTTATTCTTTTTGCCACAAGTTGAAAGTGTTTACCTTGAATTAGAGAGTACATGCACACACACCCTGTCTTAATATATATGGTCAAACATCATCAAAGTTGATAGCCTGTGGCCCTTTACGGAAAGGAAAGCTCTAGCCGCGGACAAACAAACCTGTGTACTTTATCACATTCAGCGCTCTTGGAATGTTCCTCCTCTCCTGATTTCATTAAAGGGTCTTGGCACAGACGCAGGGCTGGAATCAATGCTCTGATTATAGGCATCGACAATGGCTGCATTGCTTTGCCTTTTTTTTTTTTGAAAACTGACACCCAGAAGAAAATTGCGGCCTATGGGTGCAGAAGGAGTTCCACATCAATCTAAGTGGTATGTGTGTGCGTTACATTGCTAGACAGTAGATCAGCTGTGCTGTGCGTCAGCCAGACACCAGTAGCACTTGCTGCCTGTTTCCATCTCATTGAAAATCCAAGCCTATCACTCGTTAGACCTGGAAAGGAAGTTGCGAGGAAGCAAGTGCCACGGCTGGTTCAGAATGTTCCAGTGTGGCTGGAAAGTCTGAGAAATAACTTGGGTGAGAAGAACAAGACCTTATTGACAGGGTTCAATCCTGTTAGCTCTGTTTCACATCAGCCTAAATCCACACACGCCACTTTAACCTTCCTATTTTCCCCTGTCTTAGCACGTCCATCTCTCCTAAACTATTTTTCACTTTACAATCTAGGCTATCTCACAATGGAGGCAATTTTTATTAATAGAAAACTCAAATGTTTAAATCATTGAGAACAAATATTGCAGTCTAGAATTTTTTTCCCTATGTTTTTCAATTTGGACGTGGAGTGCTGAACAATTTTATATACTTTATTTTTTAAAGGGGTGGGTGAGGAGGGTCTTGATTGATTCAGCAGCTTTCCCATTTACCTCTTTAACCTATGATGGCCCCTGAAACAAGATGTTTGAATACAGTGGGGGTTTCTTTGACATTCATAACCACTGATGCCTGTCACTGATTTTCATTTTGGTTCATCTTATTGTAAAACAGCTTTCTTATAGCTTTTTTTTAAGTTCAGTGTACGCAACTTGACATTTTACATTTTATTCCATGATAATCCACTGGATTTAAAAGCTGTAGGTAGCCCAGGCCCTACACTTCATTGTACACCATGGACCGGCACCCATTACTTCTCATGTCCTCAGGCTAGTGGGGAGGATTCCTCAGCACTGTTTAATTGGAAACCTTGATTTGTATTTGAACTTCTATTCTCACTGTATTGCATTTAATTGTCTACTGAACCTTTCGTTTAACGGAAGGTCGTTCAAAAATAATTTCGTATAGGTTTTCAGGCGGCCTGCAGCTGAAATTGTTAAATTCACAGCGCTGGTGTGCACTGGGCTCATATTATGTCTGAAGTGTTTCTATAGCATGACTTGCCACGGTATAAGCTTTTTGTCCATGGTTGTGTTCTCACCGTCCTTAATATTACTTTTTTTTTCTCTTTTCCCAGGATGGCTCGTACTTGGCTGAGTTCCTCTTGGAAAAGGGCTACGAGGTAAGTGACTAAGAGTCAGGGCAGATTGATGCAATCACTTGGATGCAGCAGCCTCCAGAGCTTCCTCTGCCGCTGTCCTCTCTTGTGTGTTTTCCATTCAAACTCAGATAACAAACCAAAGCTTCCAAAAGGAATGTGCAGCATGCCCTGTAATCACGCCAGCTAATTGTGCTGTTTATCACAGAGAGTCCACCAGTGGATTCTCTTGCCTCCTCAGGGTCTATGTGTCGTATACATTTCCCGCAAGGCCAGATAAGCAGCACCCTGTACAAGCCAAAGCTGTAAAGAATTAAGAAATAATTTATGATGTAATGGCCTACATAAAAAAACATACTCCCAATGAAGTCACTTTAATTCGGAAATTACACTAAGCAATAAAAAACCTTGCTAATCCATGGCAGACTCACGTAGAAATTCTAAACCTACTTTCTTTTTACCGGTTCTGAATTCCTTACAGAAGGTTACATTTAGTTTGGGCATTTGCATTTTGTACTTAAGTTTATCCCCCACATCTTTTAAATGGAACATACCGCTAAAATATAAGTTTCTGCTTATTCTGCATTTGGGAACATTTGGAAAAGGTTTTGAACTTTCCATCGTTTGACTAAACTTATTTGACTTCTTTGCCACCTGCGCTTCTACAGATGTACCCTTTATGCTTGTTCTTAAGAGCCCACTTGAGTACTTTCCAGGTGTAATTTATCAAGAGCAATACTAGGTCAAAGTTATAATGTTTAAAGTGCTGTCACGGTCTAAAATATCCCGTTCAGTGATCACTAAAAACACATTTCTGCAGTGTTGTGAGGTTCACAATCAACCCTTTTCTCCTTTAGCCCTAGAGACTAGTGTCTTGGAATATACTCAACATAAGAAGTTTATCTATCACCACGGGAATAAGCATAGCTGTTAATTGCTCACACATTAGTACAGCTCTTTCAGAATTATGTGCATATACATAATAGTATTTTTGGACAACAAATTCCGTTTCCTTGCCCACTCGTTCCGGGTGAGAATTGGGGGAGAGGACTTGGAATTTAGAAAATAAATTTGTCATTTACTGTAATTTACTCTACCATACTTTTTCTCATCCTCATTCATGCTCTCTCGGAATGCCTCTGTGCCACGCAGCCGCACTTCTTGTTTTTGCATATTTTTCTGTTTTCATCCACTTTTCCAAAAAGTCTTCGTTCTTCATCCGCTTCTGCCAAAATGGCGGATCTTCCAGGAATATCCTCTCCCAAGATTGGAGGATCAGAGCAGAAGGTGTGTTTGCCCAAAGTCTCCGCTCTTGTGCCAAAAGTAACCACAATTCCTGTCTCGTGGTCCATGGAGAAGCAGATGATAAACAAAGACTTTTTAGAGCAGTGGAAGAAGACAAAAGAACAAGAAGATGCAATATGTACAGGATAGAGACAGGGACATGAAAGCAGTTGACAGAGGGACACTGTGAGAAAGTGTGAATGAAAGAGTGAGTGAGAATGAAACAATGTTTACAAGATTTGGAGTGCTTTCCTTTGTTTCTCTGGGGTCCTCCTCCCTTTTTAGGGAAATTTTGTTAAAATTGCAGTTTGTACGAATCTAAAGTCTAAAGCTTAGGCATTGGGATTAATCTTATGCATCCAATTTTCACATGCATGATTGGAGTAAGCACTGCTAGACATTCTAGGCTGTAATGTAAGCATAAAAACATTGTATTCTAGCAGAAAACATATATATATATATATATAATATATCATATATATATATATGTTTTTTGTTTTTGTAAGCATGCATTGTTTTTCAGAAGCAGCTAGAATTCGGGGTAAATACATCACTGTTCAGAAATTTAACTATCTGCCTGTTAGAACTTAAGTATTTATGCTCATATCATATCAAACAAAATAAAATACACATTTGTTAATATGGACGTGTATAAGGTATCCATATAAGATGTCGCTTCGTGATTCCTTATCCATGGTTATATGGGCTCCTTCAGTTACACCTGCCTGCTGTTTTAGCTTTTGAGCACACCATCCAGTTGGAAATACATACAGCTGGGATTTCTTTTCATCGCAAAATAGTAACTGTGACAATGAATATTTCCCATTTTGTATATTATCCATTTTAATGTTAGTTTTTACTTCCCTTTTCTGACAGCGCTACAGAAACTAGTGGCGCTCTATAAATACTATGAAATGTATAATGCACACAGAATCTACCAGTTATCTCCCCAGTGATCCTTCCCATTGCTTAATTCGCTGACAAACCTATATCTTCTTGATGATCACTTGGTATTCAGGCTCCTCACCAGTAAAACTATTTCTCCTTCCCTCCTAAAACCCACAAAGATATCCGAATTCAACCCTATTCAACAGCTATTCATTGGTAAATGCAGTTTTTGGATAGTGATAATCCCAAGATTATTTTTATCATGACACGATTCCTTATCTATATTAGAGGGCCTACCATGTTAACGCCTTGTTACGTCTCTTATTACCATCTCCATTTAAAATGAATGAATGATAGCTGTTTCCCACTCTGTGCTTCTATTGGTGGGAATATCTAATGGCACGCAGCTATGTTATATTTCCTTAAAATGTTTATATTTCAGTTATCTTCCGTGTCCATATTCTATTTATTTTCTTTTTTTTATGTTTACGGCTGAACTCGCAGCATCCTTCATGTTTGAAATGACGGTCTTCACTAATTACTTACAGTGAAGAAATACTGGCTTTGACGCCACAATGTCGACATTTTAGAAACCTTGGGAATTTTACATATTACCCTTTAACCTTTTTACTTTTGTCTGATGTTGGGAGCAGATGTAAATGCCATTTTCTATGTGTTGTCAATGATGTTTCATGTAGAAGAGGAAAAGGAGGAAATTGCAATAAATATTCAGCTGACAATGATGTGGATGGGCAGCAACTGCATAGAAGTGTTATCCTCCCGTGTATACGCTATACATAATGAGAATATTTGGTTTATTTTAGAATTTCCCCAGTAAATTACAGCTGCTTTTTCTTTTTTGTTTAACCCCTTAAGGACAATGGGCGGTCCCTAATCCCATTGAAAACAATGCATTTTGAGCCTGTACATGTACAGGCTTTGTCATTAAGGGGTTAAAAGACCCTTTGCTCTGCTCGGTCCTGTTACACCTGAAACTGAAAACGGTTTGCCATAATATTCACTCCTGTAGGCTGGTCCTCCAAATTGCTTGATGGCTCCTGACAAACTTGATAAACCTTGTGAAACAGAGCTCAATTAAATAAATATATCAGTGATACATAAAGTACGGGGGGGGGGGGGATTGGTTAAACCAACAGAAAACAGTTCAAGCAAGATTATGGTCCTGAAAGACTGCCGTTGGTGGCCGTGTGTTATGTTTAACACATTGAATATTATTCAACTTTTAATGCAGAAAGCTACGTACTACATTAAAGCATAGGTCTTTACATGCGCACATGATTTTAAATTTTCAGTGCATATGTTTTGAAATCATTATATGTATAAATTTGACACTCGTCTATGTGTGTGTTCCAAGTAATATGATAAGGAAAACACCTTAAGCATGCCTGTAACAAAAAAAAAAAAGTCATTAGCAGCAAATGTCAGCACCAAGAAGCCTTATGATCCCACTAAGACCCGAAGCTCTTCTGTCCCCGGTTTTATTTCATGTTTTTTTTAATTAACATCACTGTTTTTAAAGATTTTTGTTATTAAAAAACTGAAATGACGGATTTACCACTTTAAGAACAACTAGAGCATCTTGTCAAAACTGGCCACAAGGACCACTAGGATGTAAACCACTGGGGTTCCTTGCTTCATCGCAGAAGTCTCCCTTTCCATTCATGGGAGTTCAGATTGTTTTATGAATAACATTACGTGAAGGGGTTAAACACCAGATTTGCCTTTGCAATGCGATACCATTGCAGATGAGTTTGTTTTACTAGATTTTGAAACTGCAAAAAGTGAAATTAAAATACAGCCATGGAACATAAATTATAATGCATTTGGTAACGAGTGGATCAGTTTATCAAGTATAACGATATCCTCTTCCCGTGGCCAGAAGAATCCTCAGCTTCCGTAATAAACAAAAAGAAAAGTGCAGATCAGGCGTGCCAGACATTACGGGGTTTGTTCTTCCATAAAGCTGGGCAGCTACTTGTTGGCTGATCAAGGAACTAATATTTGTTTGCAAGGTGAATTATTAGTGTCTGAGAGCATTATACCCTTTGTTAAAGTGCGATGTAATGGATGCATGTCCCCTGACTAGAGACGGGGTTAAACTGACGTATTGGACATCCCACTAGCTTCTGTTTAGCATCAGATAATAGGAGACTCAGCGGCTGGGAACGTACAAAATTGGCAAGAGCAATCGTTGACTCTGTTAAAAGAAAGATACGTTGTGTAAACTGATGGACATACCTTGCATACAATTAAAGAAAAATCTTATCTAAATTATAGAGTGGGCGATGGAGCTAACACTCTAAAGACTTTTCTCTCACAGTACGGCTGTTTAGTTATCTGTATCTGTCCATTAAGCTGTAAATAATAAAGTAAAATGGTAAAAAGGGCTTAATTTCCTACATTTATCTGCAGACCCCTCTTTTCTCTCCTGTTTCTCCCAGTGTTCCTCCCTTTTTGCAACTGCTATATTATCATACATTATTCCTCCGCAAGTAGAGAAATGCATAACCAGAGGAGACTTTTTCAGCTTCAGCCAGTTATATGTAACCCCATCTCAACTCTCTGAATTTCTATACAATTTCTGGAGTGTTTAGTCAAATCAATTCAATGGCCCAACATAGAAAACCATGGAAATACATTTGTAAATATTTGGTCGATAATTTATTAACGGAAGTCGCTGAGACTCCATTTTTCTTATTATGTAGACTCTCTGCAGAAGCAAGCCACTCCCAAATGACAAAAAATAAATCCTGATGTTGTGACAAAATATTCTGAGCCTACTACACAGTGAGTCATTTGGACGGGATCACTAATATTGTGCGTGTCACTTACAGTAATATAATTGCAATGTTTGGATAGAGTCCTATCCTGAATAGTAAAGACCAAGAGTTGTATATTAACTTGTGAAAAATGTCGGTTTGGGGCTGTAGACCACAATTGACTTTTGTCAGAAGCCTGCATGCCGCACGTTAAAGGATACAATAAAAAAAGAAATTGAGCTAAAATTACATTTAGAAAATGCTTTTGTGAGACATTGAAAAGCTAAAAATCTTTTTTTATCTCCCTGTGTTAAAGGCCCACTAAGCTTTGCATTCTTAACCAGATTATCCAGTTTGCACACATATTGGCCTGTCATAATGTTTATATTACACCTGTATTAGCAGCAGACAACCTCCCTTTCATCAGTTCTTACATTAATTCTTGTTGTCACAGATTAGCCAGCTGACAAGTTTTATTTCTTTCTCTGTGTACATTCCTTCAGAAGGCAAAGAACAAAACCGAAGGGAAAATGAGTGTGATTGTAGCGGTCGGCACAGGGGGTCTGTACATACTCGCTACGTGTGCCTGATCTGTTACAGCGCCGGCTCGTAACTTACTGGCGGGGCTTTTATTCATCTTTCATCACATTGCAGAAGGATGATACACGGTGTCAGAGCCCCATGGGCTGCTCAAGACGGGATTTCAGAACGCCTCCTTCAGAATCCAGTCATGAGATGATGAGAATGTTAATCAAGGGCTTTCGAAGGAAAATGAGAAATGCAGAGCAGCTTCATTTTGTTTTCGTTTTCTTTCTGAACCTTTTCTTCCCCACCGTTTGAATGTATTTAGTTGCGTTAGACGCTGACGCTCTTATATCCCAACTCCTGTGTGAATATTAGAAAATGACAAATCCCCTTTAAAGATGTAGACTTTAAGGGAGTCTGTTAAGTGCACTGTAATCGTCTGGATCTTTTGAAAGTTGCTTTAAGTTGTTATTAGACTGCTGTCATATGCTTAGAATGAAGATGCCATATTTCAGAAGCTCCGCAGACCTCCTGTCTGTAATCTTATCTAGTACTATGACAAAAATCTTTTAAAATATTTTTTGTAATATTTTTTTTTATTAATGTTCATCCTAAATTCCTTATAGCGACTGTGTTTTAGGCAATTGGTAGAGGAGCCAACAAGGAAGGAGGCTGTGCTGGATTTAGTTTTCACAAATGGAGACTATATTTCGGATGTCACTGCAGGAGAGTGTTTTGGTTCCAGTGATGTTTTTTTAAATTTTATTTTGGAAAGGCAGCTTAAATAAATACTTGTGTTTTCACAGAGGAAGATGAAGGTGAGGGACCCCTTAGCAAAGCGAAATAGGCTGACGTGTAAAACTCAGAGCGCATATGGTCTACCGCTTCGTGGTTGGGCTGTTGCAATGCCTTCATAATAATGGCAGATCTAGCAACAAACCAACTTGTGACAAAGGTGGCCTACGGGCCATGTATAAAGTCACGGAGCTCTTCAGTATGACCCATTCTACTGCCAATGTTTGTGTGTGGAGATGGCTGCCTATGTGCTTGATCTTATACAATGGGTGTGCCTGACACCCAATAATTAGGAGGGGTGTCTGCATAGGTTTGGTCATATAGTGTATCACTGAATTTATTTACAGGATGAATAATCTAATCTACTATTTAGTTTCACTAACTAAATAAGTATTTATTTTGTTGTATAATATAAGGTAGGGAATTTCAAATGCACGCATTAAAGATAATACAATGTTCCATTTTTTTCCCTAGATAATTACGCAACCTTTTTTGTGTATAATGAGAAGTAAAACCCGAAATTAATGATTTAACTTACAATCACTATAATTTCTCGTTGTTGATTTCTTATTAATCTGCAATTATTTTTATTTATTTTTATGTGGCTTTCTGCGCTTTCTATGGAGCTGATTTTCTATTCTTTGCTTATACGCACATATCATTCAGTTGGAATGATGATTTTTTTTTTTTTACACATTGTCATTCACAGGTACATGGCATTGTACGTCGATCAAGTTCTTTCAACACTGGGAGGATTGAACATCTGTACAAGAACCCACAAGCACATACAGAAGGAAGTAAGGCCATTTTTATTTGATTATATCTACTTATTATTATATGGTATACCATATTATTATATGGTATTATGTGGTATATCTATATGGTTCCTCCTGCCTGCAGAACATTCATTTTCAAGTTTAATTCACCTGCCCAGTTATGTTATATCTCTCAGCTCTTTCTCCATGTACAGCCACAGACTTGCATATAGCTAAGTGAGATAGGAACCTCATTGCAGAAATGCCAACACTCTGGCACCTCAGTAGGGCCGGGAGGCATCACTGGCCAGCCTCTGCTTAGTAAAATTGTAGAGTATGTGGTGGTTTTAGATGATATGGAGGTGGCAGGTGTAACACAGACCTGTTTTCTACTCGGATAAACTGATCAAATAAATCTTCAACAATGGCTTAATTTAGGAGTTTCCCTGGTAACAGTTATATTTATAGTAATAATCATTAACTTTTATTTTTTTCCCTTTTTAACAGAAAAACACTGTTCAGCCCACAAATTTGTTCTGTAAGAAAAAGCATCTTTTTAAATAAATAAATTCTGGTAATGGGAAGTACAGCTCTGAAAGCAAGGCTGTCCAATTTTTAATTTGAGGCGCTGATAATCATTAAAACCATGTTAAAGCAGTGATATAACGCTGTTAATGCTGCCTGCTTTTCAGGAAGGGTTGGTGGCTACCAGATAACGATGCTTTGGCATTTTCTTTTCCATGACCATCATCAAATTTGCATGACAGATGATATGAGATTCCATAGTGTTAACAACGCGATGAGATACAATGCCTGATAAGGGCTAGTATAAATATTAATTCTGGGCATTGTAAGTTTGTTCATTTCTGGGTAGATTTTGCAATAAAATTTACCACATTTATTAGTTTTGGCAACTTCTTAGCCATCATCCTACCATTCAGGATGTAACTTTTCATGTGTGATATAACACATCTAACAATCTGTTTTAAAGATATGAGGCTGCACTACGGAGATCTGACTGACAGCACCTGCCTGGTGAAAATCATCAATGAAGTCAAGCCTACAGAAATATATAACCTGGGCGCACAGAGTCATGTCAAGGTAAGAGCTCCCAAAATCGGCTGTCGTGCTGGTCAAATAATGTACATTTCTTGACCCAACATCATAGTTTGAACCATATGAGTTTTAAAGTCACCCCCAGCCTGTATCACACCCATGTAATAATGGCGAGCACAACTGCACTCCTCTGTAGTCAGGATAGCTCTTGCGCAGACTTGTGCAAATTGACATGTAGTTGAAAGTAAGAGTGTTTTCTACAGTTTGAGGAATTCCTCCCACATCTCAAACCAAATCATCCCAAACCTCATGCATGCCAGATATACAATTAAAGTAAAGTTAGGTGAGCTTTGCATGTCACCCGAGCTTTCAGATGAGTGACAGGCGCGCTAGCCTTTAATCTCAGCAGAAAGTTGAATCTACCAGCTATTTTTGGGAATGTCATGTGAATTCTTGTGCATAATTCTGCCTCACCCAATATCATCGCCTCTCATCATACAACTGGTGAATTACTTTAAATGTAAATTACAGGAATTGTGTGCTGCTTTCGTAAAGTCATTTATGATCTTTCATTGTCTTCATTCATGGACTTGACTCTTTGTGCCATGTTGATTCATGATTGGCTGTGAACATATTTGTCCCACGGCACCCTTAACAGTTTAACTGATGTCTCATTAGCCTGCCCCGTATTTATTTGCTGTGGTCTGCAGCCTGAAATCAATATCATATTGGTTTTATAGCCAACCAAAAATATTTTAAGCCTCATCCTCCTTATACCCTGTAGAGTATTTTTAAATTAAACTCACCGCTGCTATGACCTACATGCTATTCTGTCTATAACGCATCGGGAGCGTCGCTAGTTCATAGAGAAGAAACAAATAGACATTTTTTTAATGGTCTATGCATGTTGTACGAAAGGTAATAAAATAATGTTTATAATGTTCTGTTTATATACTGTACTGTTAATATATGTAACTCCCAGGCATATAATCCTGTGTGATAAGTTTTCTATAATGTGACAAAACACGTAGCACATTCATCCGGCTTAAACTGCAAAGCATAGAATCCTTGGTGTTATTTTTTTTTTATTCATACTTGAACACAACCTGATGCTTTGCTTCTGGATCAACAATGATCTAAACTAAAAGGAGAGCTAGAGACCTTTCCAAAATGGCTGGTATAAAGGAGCACAAAAGGCTTGCTTAAATACCGGGTTTATTCCAAAATGTACGCTCATTTTTAAGATGGATTAGGACTCGCTTTTCGCAGTCGTCGTGAATTTGATTAGCTACTTCTTTACCTGCTTTGGTTGATAAAACACGTACTTCTTGTAAATACAGGCTTAAGTATGGGTGCAACAAATATGAAGTCATATTTTTAAAACTATTGACCTTTAAGCACTTAAAATATTGAAACATTGCAATTTTCTGGAAATTGGGGACAAGAAGTGGCAAAATGCTTGTGGTCATTGCCAAACCACACTGTAGACATTATGGCATTTCCCTATGAATCTTTTCTCAGCTAAACCAAATGAGGTATTTTGCAACATTTACTGACAAGCCCTCCAGTGTAAAACCTTCCTTATTGACTCACAAAACTATTTCTTTTTTTCCCTCCTCCTCCTCCTCTAAGACATGTACGAGAGAATCCGCTTTATTAAGTTCTTACACAGACAGTTTTTTTTTTTACCTTTGAGGATCTTTATAGTAATCTGTAAGCTTTTTCCAAGGCTTGTTTTACAGTGCCCTTAATAATGTGATTATATTTACATATTAAAATAAACAGTATATGTGTACATACCATGGAAGCCTTAGATGCTAGGGTGAGAAGAAAGGGACATTAGAAGTATCATATCTAGTACTGTACCCACATTATACATTGTTTATTTCAACAGAAGTAGGGCCACATATCCTTTTTTTTCTCCCTAAAATGTATTCAGCAAAGTGTATTTTAGTATATTTCTATTATTTATTTATTTTAGGTAACTGGGGAGCATCACCTGACAGGGTTCCTTGGTGGTGGTTCCCCATAGAGTAGGACCCAATCGTAGTCTTCGTTGTCAGGAGGGAGACTAGGCTGATCTCAATTCTCCATCAGGGGTTTTACCCCATGACCTAAGGGATACGTCCTTGGTCCTAAAGGACCGGGATTTCTTTAGGTGTCCTCTTCGTCACTGTCCCTGGTTAATCGTGTAAGAATTATCTTTCGTAATTCTTGCATGGGACATTTAATTGTCATGAGACCCAAGGGCAGACACTGATTGCTTGGTATAGAAACCGCAGAAGCTTGTGTTTGTGTGATTCTTACTAATTCACAGATTTTCTAAGGTTTATTGAAGGAATATGCAATACAATGCATTTGTATCTGATTGAAACAGCACCTTTGGAGGCGGCAGGTCTACTTTAAGATTTGAAATGTTTTATTATGCCTCAAATTGTGACACTTTCTCTCTGCCATGTTCACCATTTGTTTTCTATATGAATAGCTTGTTTCTGAACTAGCATGTTCCATTTAGCACTTAGTGTTTGCTTGGTGCGCAGTGGGTATGTATGTACTATATGTGTTTATATGTGTGTGTATTATATAATCCCAACTGAATGTATGCACCATGTGAGCAGCCGTCTTAACACCCTGTTCCCAGGATCAGGATGATTATTCATCCCCATTACGTTATCTGTGCACTGATTTTTTTGTTACTGATTACATATGCAGCTTATACTACCTTTTGTCACATAGCTTTCCTAAAGTAAAATAGCCCCTTTTACACTTAATGGCTGCAGAATAATTACCCCAAGCCCCAAAGCTTCTTGTGCTAAAAGCTGCGACATTGACGGGTCTCCTTTAACTAGAGGTCCGTTAGATAGTAAACCCGTTTCACGTTGTTTTCATGATGTGAATCGTGTACACAGATGACGTGTGTAAGGTTTCTATTTTTGAGCCTGTTTGTCTGTGTTTGTTTTGGCTTATATTTTGTCCAGAATAAAGCTTTCTATCACTCTCACTTCCAGTTAATTTTATTTGGGCCATGCAGAAAGCAAATGAAATAAAATAATAGGAAGTTGGTCTGGTTTCCTGAAGGAAACCAATGAAGATGAAATGGGTTCTTGGAATGAACTCCCAGAGTGTTGGAGAGAATGAGAGGAGCTTCTCTCCCGACAGCAGGCATCGTGACTCACGGTACGTTACACACACGTTTGATGCAATGTCCTCTACATCATGTGGCAGAAAGGGGATTTGCTTCTCAAGTTCCTAAAATAGGATTTCACTGGGATAGCAGGAACAAATTATGCACTTTTTTTTTAAGTTTTAGCCATTTTGGGTGAATCTGTATAAGTGATGTGTGTTTACCCAAGTCTGTGCAGGAAAATCGGCAGCAGAAGCACATTCATTTCAGCGGACCGTTTCAAGTATCGAATGAAATGAAATCAAATGCTGCCTTGGCTTAAGTACTCTGTAAAAGTCAAACGATCTGTGTATTCATGTGAGGTTTTGTTAAGTCTACATCTGACAGATGTCATTAGTTGCTGTGAGTTGGAAATAAATGCCGAGTTCAGCCACTGTAACATAGTAATAGAGTGAAATGTTGTGACTGCGTTTGTGTAGCTAGTATTACACGTGACACCTTGATCTCTTTGTGGTCCACTATTGTGTATCTGCCTAGGAGACATATAATCAGAGATTTACCGTCTGCTGCTCCAGACCCCTGCTTCCTTAGCATAGCATCCTTTTTATATGTGATGCCGGTATCTTGGCTGCTGCTTGACAAGCTGTAAGCGGTGCTTGTGTATCGGCTCTTGCTGTGTTTTTGCTAACTGGCCATCACACTCGCATAACTTAACATAATCTACTTGCACGCGCTTAATTCCTAATTGCACATTTTTTCTTGCTTCCTCGAGGGGATGCAAAATGAAATATGGGTCAACCCTTCTAAATTATACAATTAAAATAAATAAAACTTCCCTCGAGCCAATGGAGGATGGAATGTATATTCCAATTATTTGGTGCAGGGAAGTATATTAATGCCCTCCCAAGCAATACATTTTGTTTTTAGAGTCTTCTCTTTCCATTATTCAAAGAATATCATTTGTAGGCATAGGTTGACATAACCTCTTACAGGTTCCAGCTGGTGACAAGTGACATTTATTTCTAGAATGGCAACCGATTCAGTAGCACTGTGACAATAACATTACTGGCAAAATTAAAATAGCTTCTGGTCCCGTATAGTCTGTAGTTGAGAAAATTCTTTAACTTCATCTCAGATATGGCTTATGCATTATACAGGGCCAGCTTAGACCTTCACACTGGAAAAACTTGCTATTGTTGACCCTACATAATGAATTAAAACCACAACTCTCCCTTTAGTGACTAAATTCCTCTTTCTGCTGATACTGGTGAAATACGTGTTTCACCAGTTGAATGCAAATAGCGTGGTACTTTAATATTGTGTGTAAAATTGTTATTCACTTAAATCCAGAAATGCCTTGTGGGTTGCAGACCACACAAAGAAATTCCTTTTGTACCATACACAATCCATGTTCAAATTAGTGCACGCTTTGTCTGTACCGCACTGAGCAATAAGCAAATATTGCTTTAATAATTAAGTGTAATTAATCTGTGAATATCTAGACGTCATGTGACCATTACAAAAATATGCCATCCTTGAAGAGCACTGCTGGAACCACATAATGTTCTAATGTTTTTTTTAATTAAGTACTGCATAGTCAAGTTGCACAAGTGGCCTTGTATGTTTGTTAAATATTTTGTAACTTTGTGATATATATGTGACTATCTTGCTGCGCTATACCTGTACGCTGTTTGCATTCAAGTAGCTAGCATAAGATACTTGTTTGCATTCTTGCTTTATTGTCTTTTTTTTCTTAAACAAGCATTTAAACAAACTGTAAGTTGCATATAGACACATTTCCACAGTCTAATTTGTATAATAGTTGTGTAAAATAGCCTAGAGCTATGTGTTTGGTGATAATGCCACCAGGTTCTTATAAAACTAGATGCACAGGTAGCCATGATTTACAGGCTGTTTATGGTAAATCCATATGCAACCCCTACAATAAAAAACGCACACCATTGCTTTCAATAGCAAATGCCTTGTTAATACATCGAGTATATATTATATAAGTGGAAACCGGAGACGGAATCTTGAAATTAAAAATATAGGCCAGGGATTAAAGCTGCATATGGGAAGTGATTCCTTAGGTGACAAGGGGTAAAATAAGGGACTGTGGAGGTATGGCAAACGTATGATTATATACTAAAGTGAAGTCTAGGCTTAAAAAATGGGAGGAATATCCACTTTTGACAAAATAACAATAAGCTGATCTTCAGCACCTGAAAAAGCACGCTTACTGACTCACAATTATTATGCTTTACCACCTTGTTATAGAATTACAGTATTAAGTAGCACCCAGACATACTGCATGTTATACTACAACATCATATATACCTTTTTGTATTGAGAGGGGTGTATGAGCACTTGTGTTTGCCAAAAGGTTTGTACCATGTTAGCTGTGAAAAGTTAATATGAGACCAAGTCCTAATAGCACAGTTCACAAACTGTTTAGAAAAAGGCAATTTTTTTTGCCAAATAGCATTTTGGTTTCTAATTTGAATTTCCCAGTGCCAGTTTTGTATTGTATATTCTTCATCCAGCTCCATTCACAGATTGTCTTGTAACACCGCCTCGGAAGCTGATGAAATTCTCCTTCACAAATAGATGGCAGCAGAGCGTCACAGACAATGGTTTAGTGGAATCGTTCGTTTGAAAAGACGGATAACTCCAGCTGACAGGGATCGGGCTCAGCACGTATGTTTTCTGTTAACATAGCCTAGAAGAGAGACTTTAATAACACGCACAGCATAGGGAATGGGTGCATGCATGATATGCATTTGTTCTCTTATCACATCTTGCGTAGCTGAATGAAATCGGCTGAGAAAGAGTGCAGACAGAAAACGCACAAACTTGGCCTAGAAATCTTTTTACCGAGGGCCTTTGATTTGTAATACAAGTTAATAATACATGCAGTACACTCTCTACATCACTGAAGGCAGAAAGTCCTACTGGTGAATGATAAAGTGAATAAATGCAGAAGCACCGTTGGGTCTGCAGATGAATTATTGCTTTCTTTCCAACGGACGGTCGTCATCGAGATCTATAGAGAATCGGAAAGGTATGAAGTCTTCTTCCAGTGGGCCGCTGCGTTGGCCAGAGGTGCGTTCTGAGCGAGGGCTCATGTGTGATGCAGTCCTTTCGCTGCCAACAAGATGACTGGACACACAATATGTCTCTGGAATGCTTTAGTCTACCCAATGGAAGCCTGTTTTTTGGATAAGACGTTCACTACTATGAATTAATCCTCCATGTATAAAATAGGACTTTCCATAAACTACCCAATTCAGTAAATCATCCTTAAAAAGAGTTTTATGGGCTTTCCTACACGGTGCAGATCAGGTTTCCACGGAGTAATTTGTAAGGAGATGTAGCTGTGCTGGTGTGAAGCTCTAAGCCTGGAATCATGTATTCCGGCAGGAACAGACTTTAACCGTTTTCATGCCCCTAGATGTGCACTTGCCTTGTAATTTTACATTTTAACACATTTTCAGTTCTAAGCATGGACATTTTAGCTTTATGAAACACTTCTAAGCTGTGTATATACTGAATGCCTCTAGTCGTGCGTTTTCTTAAGGACGGTTTAATAATAACGTTACATAATGCCGAAATTATTTTCTTTTAAGTAATAGTAGCTGAGCTCATGAAAAGAGTCCAGGGACGCTGTATTATGTAACCGACAGAAGATTTGTTCCTACAGCGCGATGTATACCCTCTAGCACTCGACGGGTTAAAGCTCAAGCTATTGACCTCTGAACACCACACTGTGTTGCTGAGGCGCCCCTGACTCATAACTTTCACAGACAACCACATCATCTGTTTAGTTTTATGAAATGTTGGTGGCCGGGAGCCAATTTCATTTAAAAGGGAATTCATGAATTGTGCAAATTGTATCAAGCGCTACCAGAGATATCGGAGCCCTTTAGGCAGACTGTGAGCATCTTGCATTTCTGCGAGCAGTAAGAATGCAGAATCCCCCAAATGCATTTTCCGCCTTCCACACCACCTGGCTACGTGCCCCGCAGGAGATGTGTTCTCCCTCCACGTGATACGCTCCAGCGCTGGCCCGGATCAGTGCTGCGTACACGGCTCTGTTCAGACCCTAGTGCGCATGCGTGGAAAGTACTTCCATTGATTTCAATGGAAGCATTTTCCTGCCGCTGATTGACACCTTCACACAGCCAATCAGTGGTTAGAACAATCAGATCATGAAGGCGGACAGCTGCTGCAAGGCAGCCTCTTCTGTATCCGGTAAGAACTATATTTTTCTTTGTTTTGGAACAATACATATTAACAGTATTCACTGTGTACACAGCATGCATCCCTCTAATTCCATGCATTAGATGGGGTGTTGGCAGCTGGTAAGAACAGCACTCTTCTCCTTACATTTCAGTTTATTAATACGCATTTTAATAGGGAATATTATATCTGCGTTTTTCTCCTTACATTTCAGTTTATTAATACACAATTTAATAGGGAATAAATATACTGTGTATATGTATATATATATATGTGTGTGTGTGTGTGTAGATATATATATACATTCTTCTCCTTACATTTCAGTTTAATACCCATGTTAATAGGGAATATATATATCTATATATATATATATATATCGTGCCCATCTTTAAGATCTTATCTATATTACAACCAAAATTATATTCTTGTTCGCTGTTGCAGCAGTTTTCCCCGAGAAGTCAAATATGAGGTCAATTCTCAGGTTATTTGAGCTTTGAAAACAAAGTTTATGAAGAAATCAAAGCAATAGACTGTGGGACTGGAAAGCTGCAGGGTAATAAACATGCTTTTGTAGATGACATGCAGTGAAATATGACGTTACTTTGTAGCATGTGAAGAGTATTGAAGAAACACTCCGGTTTGTCATGTACCCAGCTGGTGATATGCAAACTACATTCTACGCGTAGCAAAACAGGAAAGCTGTGATACTGAACAGTGACGTGTGCCGGGTTCACTCTCGGGTATTAGGGCACTGGGTGTATTGTGTATTGTGCTCTCTTTGGGCTATAACGATATTTTACTTTCAAAATCGAACATTTATATGGCAAAACTAAAAGCTGAAAAATAGAATGCCATATGGAAGTGCACATTGCTACTTTTTGTACATGGCCTTTACATTCTTAATAAAAAATAAATAAAAAAAACTTTTGTTATGCGCATCCAGTTGGGGTGGGCTATTGCAGTGCACAATTTTCCTGTAAATATCCTGAATTTTGGGATAGCATAAATCACTGAAGGTGAAAACTATAAACCACAATGAAGTTATGAGAGTTTGCGTATATAATTTTCTTTTGATGTGCAACAGGCTAGCTATGATCCCATTGTACAGTGCTGGGAAATATGATTGTGCTATATAAAACAATAAATAATTCTACCCTTCTAAATCATCATGGAAAATGTACAACATTTCAAAAAAAAAAATTCAACCATATCCATTGAATAACATGTAAGGCGCTGGTAACTAATTTTGTGAAGAGCTCTTCAACATTCATGGTCTTCATTTCAGAAAGACTATTCTGCTGAAAAGTGGAATTAAGGGCAAAATAAAGATCGTACAAAGTCAGTGATTCACTGAAATAGGTATTAAACTTCTTAACTGCCCTACAGCAATATGCAAGGGATAATATTAAATTGAGTCTTCAGGAATGTTACTATACAGCACAGTTTTAATACTAATAACCTTGTGACCTTAGGTTAAAAGAATATTAAATGCTATTCATTATCTCTCCTGTCAACATGTAAAGATTAAAATTGCCTTTGTACCTTTTATGTAAAAAGGTAAAAGTTCTACATGCACATTATTACTAATATATTCCCAAAACCCATTTGGGGCTCACTCATGTTTATGCTTCCATAGCTCACTAGTTATAATATATATAGTTATATAGTTATAAAAATTATTGAATAAGTGCTACACCGACACCAAGAGCTGACAAACCACCTTTGTGGTGGTTGGAAATTATTTATCATTCCCTTCATTCTACCTGAAATTAAGAGATAATCTTTTATTTCTGTAGTTACACATATTACAATATTTTGAAAACGAATGTGTTTTTTATGCCTTGCCACAACTAATTGTTGTTCCTTTGCTGTTTACAGTTTCTTTTCAGATTTGCCCCTTCATGAGTGGGGCAGTTTTACTGTATATTTAACTCTAATTTGCCTCCAGTTTCCTGTACAACAGTAGGACAAGTTGGTCTATATTTTACTATATGAATAAAAGTAACCCATTTTTATACAGCATAAAACTTAAGTAAATAGTAATTTTTGATTTTATTTATTTTTTACAGTCTTTCATATTGCAATTTTCACACAATCAAAATAACTGGGGGGAAAAACCCGCACCATATATTCATTCACTTGTCCTGTTTTGGGAACAGCCTCGTTGACTGTAAATTAGTAAAATTGGGTATGCTAGAAAATATAAATCGTAAACCAACCGTGCCTTTATAAAGTATATGTTTACGAAAAGAAGACAGCGTAGCATAGCTTTCTCATGTTATAAGGAATCCAAGAGGCTAATAATAAAACCACGCTGGGTTGCAAATAACCCTGTTTATGGAGGGATTCATTTTTTAAAGATCTTTCTCTCTGCCTAACTCCAAACTCATTCTATCTGATTCAGTAATGTTTTTCTTTCTCTTTCTCGAACGCTAAGACCTCTAGATTCCACCTGCTAAAATAGCCTTTGTATGCGGCCTGCCAATTCCAATCCTACTTTAACACTGATAAAATAATACACACAGTATATAAGTGTAATGTATGATTTCTACTGGTGTGATACCCTGACATGTATATGAAATATATGAGCTGCAAATCTCAAATTATGGATGGAATTAAACTTCAATTTCACTTGTTTTTTAATCAAGAATAGATTTTGTAATTGTCCACCTCAGCCTTACATATCCAATATACATAATACTTCAGAATCACCTACCCTGCGCCCTGTTCTCTTCTGGGTGTTCGCTGTTGTGTGCGAGGCGAGGGGCAGTGCGTTTATGCACGTCACTAGCACGGCCAGCTCTGGTCCATTGAAGATTCGGAAAAGAAGCTTTGTGGGGCTGTTATATTATCCCCACTGAACACTAAATCATGGGAACATGTTTTTTAATTCATTTCGCTAAATTGTTTGTTAAACATTGGAACTTGATTTCTGTCACTTTGCTTTACCATCACTGTAAAGCAGGACATTATAGGATGTGCAGACAAAGCCAATTCTTATAAGTGAACAAGGTGGTCACTGTGACGGACGATCACATTACTTTGCCACCCACCGTTTGAGTCTCTGAGATCTGCCTTGGTTGTGAGGGAGCCCTCAATCCGATCCCTGCATTGAAAGAAAATCTCACATATATACATACACATACACACATGTTCTGGGTTTTTTCCCAATCGAAAATCTGTGAAGTGATTGCGGTTGGCAAATAGTAACCTTTTTTACTTTTTTTTTTAGGCTGCCCCTTTGAAACGCTAAACACCTGGTGCTTTGTTCCTGTAGGAACTCGGTTGACAGTGTGGCTAATCTTCTTGTGCTGTGATATAGATCTATAATGTGACAGGCATCTCGATCAATGCAAACACGAAAGCTCCAGAACGTATCACACCGCTCTGTGAATCTCTAGTAAAACTTTGTCAAGAGGGAACTCCAGATTAGTCGGATACCAAAAGCTCAGTGATCTGTGACAGCTTAGCTCTCCCTTCTGGATGCATTCACAGTAGATTCCCCTCTTTTCTTTCTTCTAGAACTGACAGGTTTTTAAGGAGCCCATTATATGCCTCTACACGTTTCTCGGCATGACACAATTAGGATGAGATCCATAAAATAACACGCGAAGCACACCCTCTGTAACTGAGCGCTCCATGTCTGTTCTACGTGGTCTAATTGAAAGCAGGAGAAGCGATGCCTTTTTGGGGCTTTATTTACTGTTAGTTGAGTTTGGCAGTTATTCCGCGTTATTTAGATAGAAGAAGGCTTGTTTGAGAGGGCTGTGGTGAAATTATCCATATGTTTTGGAACCTTATTAGACATAACTTACGGCATGGAAACTTAAAAAAAAATATATATATATATATTGCTTAAGCACCTGTGCCGTGCTGGCAAAGTTTCCTGCGCTTTGAACTGTGAGCGTAATGTAAGATATATTAATAGATCTACTTCTCAGGTGCCTGTCCCCAATACGAGAGTTTGCCTCTTTTACCTGATGTTATCTATCATGTATATGTTTAGGGACTGGAAAGTAGAGTTCCTTATAGATATGTTATTGTTTGGCCCAGTCTGGGCCCCTTGTCTTACCTATCTTCCTAGCTGACATATACCCAGTGTTCTGTAAAGTGGTCTCACCAACTCCCTTTCTTGCTAAGGCCTCTTGATGTATCTCCTAGGCATTAGCAGCATAGATGGGTGGTCAGCAATGACGTGATCAGAAAACGTAAAGTGTATCCGATGCGCTTCTGTTGTCCTGAGTTTGACACTACTTGTGCAACTTGTAAGTCCTGTATTTCACATGTACTTCAGTTCAGATGATATTAGTAATGATACACAATACTTCTGTTTCCTGCAACACCTATAATTTAGCTTCCTTGACTGCTTTTCAGACATCTGTCAGAATCTGCAGCGATGTGAGTGGCAGATTCTCAGTAAGCGTTGATAACCAGCTTTTCGGTATTGTCTTCAACATCTCCGAGGTTTCTATAGAGAAATATTCTTAGTGTAGCAACATGTTTGGCGAGGTTCACATATTGTTAAGCATCTTTCAAAACTGCTTTCAAACAACCTCACCTTTATTGAAGGGTGAAGAATGCCACAGTTGCTGTTAAATGTCATATCACTGATTGATCCTGAAAAATGCTAAATAAATGACAGGGGAGTTAGTGTGTCCTGATCATTGGATGCCGTCTGAACATCGTACATATCAACTGTTTTAAATAAGCAAAGTAAAGATGTCTCTTGAACATTTAAGTTAGCTACGCTCTGGCCTATCTACAAAAAGGGGTTCTGGCCTCTGATTTATGCACAAATCTCATTATGTTGGATACAGTGGCTAAATGTATTTGTTACATGGATACAACACAGGACTGGGATAGCTTTTCTTGTAACTTGTTCAGATATAATGCCAGCTTTGGCTCTATAACACTTGTAACACCATACGCACATTCTGCTGTTCTTGGACTACAACTATCTTCGATCCTCTGAGATCCAGTGGAAAACCAGCTGCTGATTGAGTGGCTAAATATTGCTAACTACCTATACTTAGTAAAAGCTTCGAGATGTATAGAGAAAAGCCACTAAAGGGGAAACGTTGGTATGTTCAACGTGATAAGGCTACAGTAGCAATTTCAGAAAACCTTCACAAAGATGAACCATTGCGACGCTCAGATGACTGCCAGAATGTAAATATTCCAGTCGTTTAAGAATGCAAGGAGGCTTTGTATGCTGCATAGTAAAATGTGTTTGAAAAACATATCAGTGTTCATTTGTTAATCTTGTAAACCGATCCCGGCTGGACAAAGTGTTTGTAAAGGTTTAATGTAAAAGTTCTGCCACCTCAGCATTTTGGAGATATTTAACTCTGTTTTGCTTTGCTAAGCTAAGTTTGAATGATCTTGGGAGAGTTGGAATTGTTGTTCTTGGAATAAACCAGTAATTTTCCATTCAGTGGGAGGGACCTTCGGTTTGTCCCAAAATGTATGAAATCTGATAAGAATTCATTTGGATGTCCTCCAATGCCAGTCCTGAACTTAACAGCTAACCTGACCACCTGCAGTAGGTCCACAAATCCAAGCCAAAAGAAGCAAACAATTAGAGAAATGTACGTGTGCGTGTATGGCGTTTGGGCTCGGATGTGTAAAAAGCATTGAAAAGCGTAGTAAGTGTATGTATTCTATTCACAAGTCTTTTTGTAGAACACTTGTTACTGAAACATCCGTTCTCACGCTAGGAATCATTGTGGCAATGATTCCTAGCGTGTACTTGTGCTCCTTTTTTGACCCATTCCAGCCACCATATTTACAACTGAGTCTCTTTTCACCACTTGGAAGTCTGATCTACGGTTACTTAGTAAAACATGGTATCTTTGTAAAGCAGATATGGAACTCGATGTTGTACAACATGATGAGGACGTTGCACAGAAACATCCTGTATTTTTCCATACAGGAAAATTGAATGCATTTTTTAAGAAGGTTTATAAATGGTCATATTTTCCACATTTCATTGCATTGTGTTATATAACAGTTCTAGGTTTACTCAACAAGATGTATCTGTTGTTATAATATATCAATTATAGAAGCACTTTCATTGTGCAGGTGGCTATATTTGTCGCAACACCTAAAATTGTCGATTTTTCCAGCCATTGGCAATCGCCAATTGTTATGCATTAAGATATATTTAGTCACTTTTCAAACTGTCTATTTTGCTCTAAGCGTTTTCACTCCACAGACAACAGTGACTTTTGTCTCGCTGTGGAAGTGTGCCAAGCGATTTGACAAAATGACAGCTGGGCTATTATTTACTGCTGCTGAAATTTGCCGTTGTATGGTGGCTTTGTTTCACGCAGATTGTGTTTTGACTTGCATGTATCTGACAGCTATTGTAGCGTTTACCTTTTTTATTTACTTTTTGGGACTTGGAACATGCCTGCCAGAGGTAGCCGTGTAACAGCCTCCCAAGTGTTGCATGCATTGTTCAAATGTTTCTTCAACGCGTTCTATTATGTCAGATCACCGTTTATAAGCATTTTTCCATGATGGCTTAGGCAGCTATTTTAAAGTCTTTTTGGTATTCAACAATTGTTTGACTAGGACTGCCCTTTGGCCTGCAAGCACTCCATGTGAAATTCAGAGAAATATATGGATACCCCATATGATCTAAATGGCCCAGTCGTGTGATCTGTACAAGTATCATGCTGTAGGTTATGCTTATTGTATTGGCCATACAACGATCCACTTCTAGTGAGCTCCTAGTCTTTGTTGAACGGCATACTAACTAGTGACTATACAGGTGAGAATGTAGTCACACAGTCCTCAAGCTGGCTCTCTATAGATTGTGTATACGTATTTGGTACATTGAAAGTGGCCCAGATGGTATATTACTGCAGCAATGTGTGATATACCAGAAACAATTAGCTGTCTTCCAGTGACTACTGTGTGTCAATACCATAGCTCCTCTGGCTTCGAGGAAAGGTAGAGCAGACATTATCGGACATGAGTAGCTTCTGAGATTGTATGAGTTTTCATGATACACGACCGGCTGCCGTAAGTATTTTTTTTTTTTTTTGGAGTCAATCGCATCTTTTTTGCAGAGAGATGGGAAGTCTCACAAAACTCAATGTCAAAAGTGCAAAAACTCTAGGGAGTCTAGCCTGTCTTTGTGAAATAAGGTTGATTTCCCACAGAAACACGTGAACCGGGAAATTTTTATTAACACGTTTGACCACGCAGATCATGCTGCAATTAAATGTTTCAGACCACTAGTGCCAAGAGCTTGCTTTTTCTACCTTTAGTGAATGAGAAGGCCGGAACACCTGTAGGTTAGATTTGTATATATCTTGGCATATGTTTTAAGTGCTTGTTTCGTGAGCCATCCTCCTCAGTACCTATACCAAACAAATGGTAATCGTAGTCTGGCAGCGACTGCGCTAATGCGTTCCAGGGGAAAGCGAGCAGTGATCCTAAGCTGAACCAGGTTCAATATATCCACTAACTGGATTGTATTTCATAACATTATAAAATGTGGATTTAGTTGATTTATTAGTCTTGTTAGTTCAGTACAGCTTTGAGAAAAATGCTTAATTGTTAGCAGACTGGATGTTTGCGTGTGTGTGGTTGGTTTGGTGTAGCAGATCATTAACCTCTTGCTTGTCTGCCTTACTCTGAGAAAGGTGACCATTCAATCCCATTATGCAGCTGGATGGATTTATCATGTTAGACGGCTGGAACATGAGTCCTGCTTCATTCACCCTTGTTGACTTCTGTTGGCTTTCCCCGCATACCGCTGCAACTGAAAGAATCATTTTCGCTTAATTGTTCTTCTAGCATTCCATGTTGGCTCATCATTTATGCTAGAGTTTTTGTGAGTAGTTATCATGTACATAATTCCCAGACGTTCTCTTGAAAATACAGTTAATAGATAATAGAATAATGACTAATGATGAGAATTACTCTCTTTGCAATGTTTCTGCTAATTTAAAACAGAGTATGTATAAAATGGTGAGCTTCATTGGGCCTTATGGCATAGGTGATCCGATTGTTTCGGTGTGCTTTTGGATATATAACTATTGTAGTGAATACATTGAGTTTTGCTTCACAATATATATAATATATATATATAATGTTTTTTTTTCTTCATTATTATATATACAGTGTGTGTGTGCGTGTGTGTATGTATATAGTAACATTTGATTTACTACCATCATGACGGTACATGGAGGAGTTTGCGAATATACAGGTTTATGAATTAATACTAGGCTGGAGACCACTTTCATAAATCGTGTCAACCTTTTTAGCAGGGTTTTTGTTAATAAAACCATATGGCTATAAGATGGCTGTGGAGAACAGGTAGGAATGAAGAAACACACTATCCTCAGCTGTAGGTTTTTATCATGCATGTCCCTGATGATAGGCTTTTACTGAAGGTGATGTGGGACTCCGGAAACACAACGATCTCTCTGATGAACAAGTGATTCAGTGTAATGCCAGTAATACCCGTGGACGCCTTACACCATGTGGGGGTTCAGTCCAGTCACCCTGTTCTACCAGCCCTTAAAGGCAGGCTAAGTTGTCTGAAACGGAATGATTTGTGATAGTCTTGTTAAGACTGTCATTACTTAACTGCTGTTTGCTCTTTTATATTATGCACATCTGTTTCCATTAAAAATGGATCATCTGCTACCATCTATATCATCATTATTCACGGCTGATGAGAGCAGCCATTATATATCAGCAGGGTAGCCGAGTACTGTGGGGAGACCTTTATAAAGATATAGAAACGGTAAGAGATTGCTGTTTCTGGAATTCTACCTCACAGCAGATTTGTATTGCCACACATTTTATGCAGATCTGTAAAACAAAAGACTTTTGAATAGCCAGGGCTCTCAGACAGTCTTTATGTTCGTATTTTGAGCCATTGAGCGGTTTTTGGGTTTTTTTTACATTTTTTTTTTTAGTTTTTTTTTTGGTAACGCATTGCCAGTGAACTACTACGTTATAAGATCTCTTTGGCTGCGGTGGAGATGTTAAGTTATGTGAAATGATACCTGTTTCCTGAAGCCTGGTAGGACCTTCTGTTGGTGAGGTGATGACCTTGTTTGAACCATGTGTTTGTACAATAACCTGAAGCGTACATCTCTCTGAGCTCTCTACATATTGCCAAGGTGTTTGCAGGCACGTGTTTCTTCCCTAACACGGGCAATAACATCTCGGGGTAAAACATTGAAGGTTCTTTGTCTTTTATATTCTGTCCACGCTTTCGGTGATCTATCATTTTATGCCATTGAATACTCAATTTGACTCGGATTAAACTTGTTTTGATAAAACATTTGTCATCTTATTCCTCCTTTTCCTGATCAGAGCGTATAATGTACCTGCTTGAACCTGAGGCCTATTTCTGATTGGCCCAAACTAACCACTTTTTTTTTTTTAGCATGTTTTATTACTTGTCCAGAAAACATGAATGTAAACAGACTTTGTCTAGCGGCCAAATACTAATAGCAAAGAAAGCTCCTCTGTTGGACCAGATGTAGTTAAATGTGCTGTTCCACCTATTCTGCTGAATTTAACACTTTTATAACTAGATGCTGTGTTATAAGCAACAAACATTTTAACATTTTCTGTGTTTTTATGTGACTAAACCATCATATGAAATAATAAAAATGACTGATTTTGCTAAGCTTTGTTTACTCCATGTACTATAGAGTACAAATAAAAATGTCTAAGTGGAACAGCACCTTTATAATGCTACAATAACCGTGTTTCAACTTAACAATGGAGCAAAGTAGCAAGGAAAAAGATATTTTAAAAGAAATTGATTATACAGTAATTCTAAACTAAACTGGGCATAAAGGTCCGCCGATACTTTTTATGGACCTGCAGCTTTTGAAATGTTGTAAACTAATTTATTTACACGTGTCTATCAATTTTGACTTCCCATCTCATGCCATAATTTTACCAAGATACACCCACCATTGCAGTTGCTGGTTGGCTTCTTGTTTGATGTATTTCTAAACTCTTTTAACTCTAATTGCTGGCTGTGCATCCATGAGAAACAGTCATCATATGCATGTCAGAAGGATCTGTTCCGTGGCATCTGAACTATGTTCTTGAAGATGTGAGAAATAACATATGGTTGGTTGTTTTATGCTTTATTGACCAATATAAAGTATTTCATAGGTGACAGAGCCACCTTATCGCCAAATGCCATTGTTAAGCCTGGATCTGGAATGCTGCAATCACGCTTGGTATAAAGACAGGGTCAAAAGACAAGAAAAGCTTTTTATTAAATAAAAAAGAATGAATTATCCTCGGAGAGTGTGAACAGCTGTATCTAAATGATTCCACGCAGTGGGCGCACTGCCAGAAAATTGCATGTTAAATGCCGTAAGCTCATGACAAGCCTAAGTAGAAGAAATGGAGGTTTTCACGCAAGTAGCAGCCCATCAGGAGCCAGGTTACCGCTTTGGCCACACCATGGGATCTGCTTGCATGAAAGTTCTCGGCTTTCCATAAGGGTTTGTCATTTGGGGATGTGCATTTGTGTATCCCAATAAAAGAGGGCACCAATATTGCAAGAATCTTTATGTACTGTGGTATACACTAATTCTGCATCTACTTTTGTTAACTAACTCATCCTTTGAAATATTCGTGTGATGCCTGCACATATTAGTCCTCAAAATACCTAAAGAAACAGCCTTGTATTTTATTTTTTGACATATCGCATGCCTTTCTTTCTGGTGTCTTTTAATAAGAAACACCTCACTCTCATACATGATCTGGTAGGAGAATGTGTTCTCCTGAAAAATAAACTTTAACTGCCCTTTTAATTATTTACCACTGTGCAGGATCCCATTGATATTATAAATGTGTAGTCCATCAGCTCTCTGGCAAAGGTTGATCATCAGGACATTTATCAATACTTTCCGTAAAGAAGCCTTGCAGGACAGTGATTAACATTTGTATTTAAATAATCCGTTTTAACCAGCATTCCTATTGGGCAGGTTATATGTTTCAAGACAGGACTGTATGAAAGCAATGATACAAAACAATTTGTGGGGCCACATCTTGGCTGAAGATCTTCCAGATGGGCAACATTAAGCTAAACAGCTCAACAGTTACTGGCTCTTTACGTCTTGCTTTCTGGTGTATTGCAAGGTAGAAATAATTGTAAATGAAAAAAAGATGGGGTTAGACAGATTACTTTGTAAAAATGAAAACACAGCATATCCTTTAAGGGTAAAAATGTTCATTGCAAATTGTTCTGAGTTCAAATTAATAAACATTACAGAAAGGATCACTAAAGCACGTTTCATGTGATCGTACTTGAGATTAAATAGCGAGTCTGGTCTTGTAATTTAGAAGTGAGTGCGGAAACACCTGTACCCAGGTAAACCAGGAATACTTTCTAGCACTTAAAACACAGTCAGCGGCAGGGAGCAGGACTATAGATGTGCCATGATGCCAGCGCACACTTGTGAAGCTTCTAAGGATTAGAATGCGCTACTCCAGAGAGAGTGAACGAAAAAGGAAAAAAAAGTAATAAAAAAATGTCTTGGTCGGGGTAGGATTTTGAACAGTGCAAATTCCAGAGTCATTATCCCCAGACATGACAGCATGCTGCAGGATTGTTACATGAAATCAGACGTACGGGCCACAGCAAACCTAGTGACAATAAGGTGATTGTTATAAGCTGCTAAACTGACGAACTGCCTGCTTAACATTAATACCTCAAAGTACAGTGTGCCTTGTGAAAGCGATCTGCATAAAGGCCACATTATGTTCCAGATTATAGGTGGTTTAGCCATTAGTGCTGTGGGGTTTCTCTTTGCCAACAAGCCAGGATTACAGCAGACCTTTCAATCGGGCGGCCACCATGTTTTGAACCCAGTCTGAACTACTAGTTTTGGGTGTTGTGTGTCTGAAGACCCCCAAGGAAAATGTAGTCAATTACTGAAGCTCTATTTGTTTTTTTGCTGCACAGATTAAGTATAGGGAAGCCACGAGTAAATATACTCGTTTGACTAAAAGGGTCAATATTGCTTATTTTCTAATGGACCTGTAAACTACGCTGATAGAAACACCATGATTTGCTTTGAAAAGATTTGAGGGATCCCTTAGCATGTATGTGGAACTCGAACTCCATAAAACAGCATTAACATGTTGTATATAATATGTTAGGGGTGAATATTTAAACAACTTATCATCCATTCCACACAAAGATAATCGATAGCCTTCACATTACCCACGCTTGCTTGTATTGTAACTCTCCTAATTCTTCTCTTATCGCCTTGTACTATACACGGATATTTAGCGTTAAATTCATCCTCAAAACCCTAAAAACCATGTGAACCTTAGTTTTTTGACATTAAGTGTAATTTCATGATTGCGCTTCTAACCACTTGGCAAGTATGAAATATAAAATTATTTTGTGACAGTAACTTTATGCACCTTGACAAGATTTGAGATGTCTGCCATTCCATTCTTATGTCTCATGCCGTTAGTTTTCCATCATTTATGGCAGTTCCTAAGAGGAGGTATAACCGGAAGTGGATTTAGTAGGATGAAGGATAATATCACCTGCCTTCTGAAAAGCAAAAGTATCAATATCTCAAACGATGTCATTCTGCAAGTAAGGAAAGGCTCTTTTGTAGAAACCTGTATGTAGCACTTGATCCTTGACCATGTACAGATACAAGGGTCATGTGTGGGCTTTTAACAAGGGTTGTTCTGTAAAACACCCTGTGTCTTTAAAAAAAACCACATATGCTGCACATTGAACACTTTGTACAGAATTTAAAAATATAGCTGGAAAATGAACCTAAAGAAAGAAGAGAGAAGGAAATGAACCTGGAGTAGAACCTGGAAATCTCCCAGTTGTGTTATGCTCTGAATTATATGGGACGCGGCTCCTGTACAGTTTTACCTGCTCCCTACTACCTCCGGGGATTCAGGGACAAAATAGATTAATCGATGCTACATACTTTTTTTAAGATTGGCTGTATAAATACTAAAATTTGTTTAACCTTTTTCTCCTGTTCTTTCTCCTTCACTCTTTAGCTTTATTTATACTTTATTTATAGACTTTGACTCACACATGGTACATTAAATGTTCTCTGTGAACGGAAGTGCACAAACGGCCCTCATTATGAAGAAGTTTGGTATACAAGATGTATAAATAAGTTTTACATTATGCTTTTGGAGTGGTGTAATCTGCAGAAATGTCTTTGATCAGTCCACATTTCTTCTTTAAACGGCCTATCAATGTAACTTTAATTAGCTATGTAATAACTCCTGCGGTCCTAATGTACACAGCTGTGCGTGTGTAAACTTGGAAACCTCAGACTGTTGCTTGATTTTACTTGCTGTGCAATATAGCTTTGTGTATACAGAGAATACTATTGGCCCTCAGAGCTAACATTTGCATATGCTTATTTTTACATCACACGCCAATGCTCTTTAGCCGAGTGGAAAGTAAATGCCTGTTTGCTCAATTGTGTGTATATATATATATATATATATATGTACCATGTTATGATTTTGAATTTTTTTTGCATACCTGGAGTTTAGAACGCTCAGATTGTAGAATGACTGTTGGTTTTCACCTGATTCCGCCTCACACATATGCTATTTGTTTTCTATTTCTTGTTCCCTTCAAACTTGCCTTGGTTTATATATATATATATATATATATATACACACAATTGAGCAAACAGGCATTTACTATCCACTCGGCTAAAGTCATTTTTGTAAATATTTTCAAAGTTCTATCAGGCTGTTTCCACACACGAGGACTCTTCTAAACCCTGGCAGTAAAAAGTGGAAATGTTTAATCATTTTTGACACGCTTAATTACTCCTAGAAATGCTTGTGAACACTTTTAGTGTATACTTCTTCCTGGTCTATGAAGCTTTTCATTTAAGTCATTGTGAGACATTTAAAAAAAGCAAATATCAGATTTCTGGCACCTGTAGCTATGACTACAATTCCCAGCATCTGCAGCCTCCATGTTATGTTCAGATTGTAGTGTTGTTTTGGACAGAGTACCATACGTTTAGATCAATAAATTTGTGGAATGGCAGATAGTGGTGATATCACTGGGCTCCCAATAAATTTTAGTATTTATATTTATTTTTTATATTTTTTCATAGATTTTTTTTTTGGGGGGGACGTGGGAGAAACTTTGCTTTGCCTGTGCTGAGTATCCCCCGTTCTCCAGTAAACTTCCAGGGGGTGTCAGCTGTAATTGGATTGTTATGTACATCTATAAAATCCATTTTTAACTTAATGGCTGTCATCCAAAGTCGATTGCTCTGAGATTGCATCATTGCCTGTGACTGTTCATATCGGCTTCGTTACTTATTTGAATAGATCTAGCTCATACTATTAAATATTTCTTTTGTGATAAAAAGAAATGATTTACTCCAAAAGCATTTCCATTAACTTTCCCGTGCTTTACCACTTTGGGCTAAAACATGTGGCAATGAACAATATCTGTCTAACAAATGAGAGCTAATTACTTGTTGATTAGTGAAATATGGGTGAAAATGATAAAAAAAAAAAAAACCCATATGCTTGAATGTTTGCATCTAGTTTATGTAATGAAAATGGCCAAACTGTCATGTAGAGTAATGCTCACACATACGTGACACACTGGTAAAATATGCACGGGATAAAGCCGTTGGAGGGCTGTGCCGCTTGTATCACAGAAGAAATGGAGGGCTTAGTGTTTGTGACTGCCTATTGTACGCCTATCTACAAGGAAATAGCTGTTTTCTGCCGCATAACTTTGAAACAACATTCTTTTTACATGATACAATTGAAGGCGATTAAGAGTCGGCCATCCAGGATGTGTGGTTTAAAAGGTCCATAATAACAGTTGTATATTATCACATTTGTAACACGGGCGATACGCCGTAGGAAATCGTAACAAGGCTTATGCATAATAAATACGCCGAACAGATCTGCCTTGCAATGAACTGTTTTTGTTGAAGATAATAAGTTGATACCCTTTCGCGTGGATAATAATGTAGATATAGTTTCTATTTTGACATGTCTTTTGTTTTTTTTTTTCCTCTTTGCTTTTTTGTGATACAGTGGCGATACACGAATGTCTTACAGTTTACTTTAACTTCTGTTATGGTTTAGTGTTTCTTATTTAAGATTTTTGGTTCTTGATCCCGACGATCAGAAACAATCTAGGAGACGGTCTTGTATACATAGATAGGTTGCAGGATGCAAACAGGGGAAAGATGTAAATAAAAGGTGCTTGGGTGTAATGTCCAAGGTGGTGGTTGTGCCCGCCTAGAATCGTTTCAAACAATCTTAGACTTTCTCATAGTGAGTCAGTTTAATATAAATCGACCGATTCAGTATAAAAATATTTTGCTGCCTTTATTCATTCCAGGTAGGTTTAATCCTTTATTTTGTTTCAGTTGAGTTTGCTGACTTTGCCGTTTCAGCGTTTTTGTAGATTTCTGTTTGGGTACCAATAGAGTGCATGCAGCTGTAATGGGACTGCCTGTGAGAGAACCATGCAGAGGAAAGACAGAACCATCGACATCCAAAAATATTTGGAAGGCGGTATCTTTTCACGTGAAGACAGCTAAAGTTTGGCACGGAATGCTTCTGGTAATAATATAGTGGTAGGAAAGTTTATGCCAGAAAATGCACGTTATAGGTTTTATGGTACGAAAATGACAAATTTTTAAGATCACCGGAAGTTTATTTTATTCCTCTCTTTTCCTGTCTGTATTTTAGTGACATATCTGGAACCGTCTACTACTATTTTTCCTTGGTTACATTTTGTTAAAATGTATATAGAAATGAAATAACACATTACGATTGTGTTAATATCATTGACTTTTAATGACTTTTGAATAAACATTCATTTTTTTAAAGGTAACATTTGCTTTATTGCCTACCTAAACATGAGAGAGAGAGCCACGCACAATATCCTTTCACTTCATTGGCTTGCCTTTAAAAGCTTCTATTTAAGCCTGGAAATTCTTCACCTTTCCAGCATGTCACGTAAATGAACTTTGAAAGTTCTGTGCGTAATTGATGCCACGTTGTGGCTGACTTAGATTTGAACTAGAAAAGCAAACTTTTATTCTAGCTTCTGCACACAGTTTCCAGAAAGGTCATCATTTTTAACGACAGGCATTTCCAAGACATTATTTCTTTGTTTACTTCACGTCGAGAATGTTACTTTGGTAAATGTATGAATTTAAAAAAAGAGAGAGAGAATTATACCCCTCAAAAAATGGGGAATCGTGGAGAATGTTCATATTAGAGGTGGATGTCAACAAAACAAACCATTAATTCACATTACTAAGCCTGGCTCTGCCGAGTGTTTTCACTATTATAGTCTGCTTATCAAAGCACTTTATCAGAACGTAAGGGATGTGGGTTAACCACTTCACTCAGATGTTCCTTCCCTGCTAGCAGCCTGTCAGCTAACAGCTGTATTTCGATGCGCACAAAATGTACAAAACCTGTTTGAGACCTTCACAAAATGTACACTCTCGTTCAAATGTTTGGGGTCACTTGGCTGTTTTCATGGAAAACAATGACGTTTCTAGCCGTGCTAATATAATTGCAAAGGGGTTTTCTAATGATCAATTAGCCTTTTAAACTTAGACTTGGATTAGCGAAGGCAATGTACCATTGGAACACAGGAGTGATGGCAGTGATTTTAATGGACAAAAGCAAGGAAAGTGACCCTAACCTTTAAAGGATAGTGTATATTGAGGAGCTGGTTAATGCTTCCTGGTTTCTTAATCAATTCTCCATTTATTGGTATGGAAAAAATACAATGCTTTTCAATAAATATCGTGTTACAAAAAAGTCACGGAACAAGTACACACAAGATATGTAAACATACAACAATTCTGATAAAGAACTTGAGAGGTGTACAATGAGCAATCCAGAGATGATCTAAATACTGTAATTGTAACATTGGTCTCGTTCAAACACATCCTACATTGCTCCAAGTAGGGGAAATTGAAAACAAATTAACAGGTCTAAATTAAACAAAACAAAATAGCTCCAGTATAAGAGCTTCCTAGTTTCTTGACCTTGGTCATTGAATAAAGACTGCCATCTTGGTATTCTGTGAGGATGTCTTTTTAGTTGTGCCACTCGGCGTTGTATTAGTATGAAAAGTGCTTGAACATTGGACCTTCTCTCTATATCAGTCATGCAAACCTGTAACCTGTATCTGCTCGTATCCATAGTGGGTGGCCATCTTCCTTACTTTCTGTAGGGCTCTTTTTCAGTTTTCTGCACCGTACCATATAGACGATGCAAGCAAACTGGCTCACCAGGGGGAAGCAGAGAGCCAAACAGACACTGCGTTGTTGGAGGGCTAACTTAGGCTTATTTTAGTACAGATAAGGTATAAATATGTAGATAGATCCAAAAAGAAGGGTGGAGTGTATTGTACCATTAGCACATGTACATTAACTGTAAAACATTGACACAAGACAAGAAATATTTTGGACCCTCTATTGTGTTCCTACTTTAGATGCTGCATTAGTTGGTAATTGCTCATTTTTGGCAGCAGCTCTCACCTCTAATATGAGGGCCCTATAGCAAGTGTTTGCCCAATATAGAATACTACCAGCAGTTCTTAAATAAATCATATATTATGAAAGTTTAATGAGAATCAATTATCTGAATCATCTTCTAGCACAGGGTGTACCACCCAAATTAGCAGAAAGAAAAGATGAAAACTTTCAGGAATTCATTGATAATGTAAGTTTATCTCCCCAAGCAGATTTCCAGGATTGGTATCTTAACTGTGATTAGTAACAGTTTAATGTCCAATATAGATCCACCAATGAAGAATGCAAATTGAAGTATTTTTTTAGGGCTGCAACAACTAATCGATAAAATCGATAATAATCGATAATGAAAATCGTTGCCAACGAATTTCATTATCGATTAGTTGAATCGATTATTATCGATTATAAAATGAGGGTTTTTTCAGAGCAAACGCTCTGAAAAATCCCCCTCATTATATAATCCGTTTCACTGACTCACCGTCTCACAGCAGCAGCTCCTACTTACTCCCCCTCCCTGTAATCACCGTGACAACTGGCCCCGCCCCCTCCTTCTCCAGGCCAGAACCACATGGCTGTGACACTCATCTAACTGTAAGTATATTATATAATATATATATATATATAATAAATAGTGTATGTAGATAAATATAATGTGGTGTGTGTATAATATATATAATGTAGTGTTATAGTATATATAATGGTATTATATAAATATATATATAATGTGTGTTGATATATATAGATATATATAATGTTGTATAAGTCCTATATATATATTTTAAATGTAGTATATATATATAATGTGTTATATATATATATATATATATATATGATATATTAGTTGGAAACTTATATAATATATTATTTTGGCTACTGAAAGTTTTAGGGGACGTGGGTAATTTAGAGGGCAGTTATGGTTAATGGCGGTGTTTAGGGCCGCTAGGTTTAATTGGGTGTTTAGGGTTTTAATTAGGGGCAGTTGTGGTTAATAGGTGTTAGGGTTAATTTAGGGAGCAGCTGTGGTTAATGGTTGTTTGGCGTAATTGGAATCAGTTGTGGTTGATGGGGTCTTTAGGGTTAATTTTAGGGGATCTGGTTAATGGGTGTAATGATTAATTAAGGGCAGTTAATGTTAATGGGAGTTTAGGTAAATTTAGGGAATCTAAATTCCTGGGGCAGTGAAGTGAACATATCTGGTATAAGGCATATACAGTATATTAAGGCATATTGGCGAGGGCAGATGTGCATGTCTTGGTGAGGACGGATGGTTTATAAGCATATCTGCGTTAGAGTGGAGTGGCCATAATCGGGAGCAGCGGTGGACGATGTCTGAGGAGCATGGAGTTGTGTTATGAGGGGGTATAAGCGTATCAGGACAGTGCAGATGTTGGCAGGCATCGCTGCGTGGCCAGTATGGGGAGGCAGGGTGGCATGTCTGGGAGGATGGATGGATGGTGTTTCAGGCACAGTGGCATGTGGGAGCAGCTGGCGTGGGACAGATTGGGAGGTGGAGTGGCATGTGTGGACGCCAGCTGTGGAGTGGCAGGTGGGAGCAAAGCGTGGAGTGCAGTGTGGAGGCAGTCGTGGCATATGGTGGATGCAGCGTGGCATATGTGGAGGCAGCGAGTGGAGGTGCATATGTGGAGACAGCGTGGAGTGGCATGTGTGGGAGTGGCTGTGGCATATTGTGGGAGAGCGGTACGTGGCATGGCAGATTAGGGAGGGCAGCGTTGGAGTGGCAGATTGGGATGGCAGCGTGGAGTGGCATAGGTGGGAGGCCAGCGTGAAGTGCATAGGTGGGAGGCAGCGTGAGTGGCAGATGTGGGAGGGCAGCTTGGAGTGCATATGTGGGAGCAGCGTGCATATGTGGGAGGCAGCTGGCAATATGTGGGAGCAGCCGTGGCAGATGAGGGAGCAGCGTGGCGTGGCATATGTGGGAGGCAGCGTGGCATTATGTGGATGGCAGCTGAGGCGTGGGCATATGTGGAGGTGGAGTGGCATATGTGGGGGGGCAGCATTGCATGTCTGGGAGGCAGCGTGGCAAGCCTGGGCTCAAATGTGCATAAATTGGGGGGCTGGTTGGGAAATAAAGACAAGAAATGCATTTTATCAAAGTTTTTTTATTCTGCTGTTTGTATTTAACATCATTTGTTTATTAAATTATTTTAAATAAATGAAAAATTTACATTCATTTTTTATCCGATTAATCGATTAATCGAAAAAATAATCGGCCAACTAATCGATTATGAAAATAATCGTTAGTTGCAGCCCTA